>WEDG01008227.1:0-77439 GCA_017591395.1 Schistocephalus solidus
TGTTAGTCTGCATGTTATTCTGCCTATGTACTTAGCTGCCTTACGACTGCTGGCGGGGCTTGAGAGTTAGCCCCAAGGCACACCGGGACGAGTAAGTCCTGTAACCGATCGGTGAGCGCCCCATTACCAATATATATATATATATATATATATATATATATAGGGGTGAAAGCCATTTTGTAATATAGTGTTCATTGTATGGGTTTACCTTAACAGTGTACACTGTAGGGAGGATGACGTGGGGAGTCCTTAATGGGCTTTGGCGCTCATCGCCCCCATACACACAGGAAGCATCTCTGAATTCACCGGGTTGAAGGAGGGGAGGTTGATAATTGGTGTCAGTTGGCATATCTTTCGTCGAGGGGTTGCGTTTGAACAGTTGGCAGCCCTCGCCCGCGTCTGTAGTGACCTTAATTGGCATCCTGGGTTGCTAGTTCTATTTGTGTCATTTTGGCCGCATGTCTCCTCGTCTGTCGGGGAAGTGTTGATGACTGCACCTTCATCGGTCCCAAATTGTGGCGTGGTTACGTGCATTTCCCTCCTGGGTTCTCCCGTGTTTGGATTCACGTTTGGGCTAATTCCGTGTTGGGTTTTACGTTCGATGAGCTGCGCCGGACGTCTTGGTATGCTGCTGGTAGGTTGGCACAACAGTTGATCGACGTAGTCTCCGTGTGCCTGGCTTCGATTGTTTCCTTTTTACGTGGTAATTTCTTCGACCCAAGATTTTGGCGTTGTGGAAGGCCAACGTGTGCACAGAGTTTGCACAGTGTTCCGACACCAGGGACAAAGGGTGCATTCTACTAACTGCCAGCAGATGTTCGGTAACACGGGTCGCAACCCTTTCACTGCCGCTTCGACGTACTTACATTCACAGGAGTCACATTGGATCTGGTAGATGATTTTGACGTCTCACCTCGTGAAAGGGGGGCTTTCGGTTTTATAACTAGATTCCGAATGGTTGAATCAGGTCGATGGGCGATTCCGATCCCCAGTGTTCTGAGGGGGTGGGAAACTGCCTCAGAGACGCTGTCAATGTATGGCAGTGCACACCAGACTTTTAGTTGTTCTGTCATCGGATTTTGTCTTGGTTAGGCCAGCCTGCTGCGCTCTGATGAAGTTACGAGTGTATCCGTTGGCTTTGAAAAGGTGCTGAAGGTAGCCGAGTTCTGCCCTTTTGTCATCCAACTCGCTGCAATGTGTTTCTGCCCTTCTGTAGAGGGTTCGCAAACAGCTGCATTTGTGGCACAACGGGTGCTTACTGTGGTGACTTAAGATTTGGCGTGTGTTTGTCACCTTCCTATAAACCGTAGTTTTTATGTGCCCGTTGTGTTTTCGATGGACAAGAACATCCAGGAATGGCATTTTGGTTGTTAATTTCGGCCTCCATTGTTAATTGGATGTCCGGGAAGACGGAATTCCGGACGCTATGTAATTCTTCGATCGTTTCTCGTTTGAGAGTTGGACAAGAGATCCCCGCTTCACCGACTTGCCTACGTCATCGTTACTGCATCTCAAGCAATTCGCTTACCGTTTTGACTGCTAAGTCCTGCGGGATTGAAGTGAAGAGTGAGATGGCATCAAATGACACCATGACGTCGTGTGTGGTGAGTCACATCCCCCTGAGACGTTCCAGGAACAGAGTAGCTGAGGTGACCGTTGTGGCTGCGACCGAGGTGAGAAACCTCCGGTGTCGGAACAACCCTTTAGCCAGATTGAATGTTGGTGCGCCACGTAATGACACAATTGGACGAAGGGAATATTGGCCTTGTGTACTTTGGGTAATCCGTAGAAACTTGCTGCGGCCGCATCTGTTGGTTTAACAGCCAGTCTTACCGACTTACTTATTTCTTTGTTTGTCTACATCTCCACGAGCGTTTTGTCTAGCTACGTCATCAGCTTTTTCATTGGTTTGCCATCGCATCGAAGGTATGCCTGTCGATCCTCCAGCCCTTCTGGGATTTAAGCTACTACCTGTGTCGGAAGTACGGTATGAAGTCTTTGCCTTATAAGATTCATACTACTTTTAGTACTACTGATTTTGTAGGATGGGCATTACGTGGTTATTCAACAGTGGTTGATTGTCTTCGACCCAAATATTCATTGACATTTTCGGATCTGACCCTAAAAATTCATGTCCAGATCACCTGACTCCATGTCCTGCACTTAATAATTTCAAAGATTATTTCCGCCATTTGGGAATTTCCAGCCCATGGGGCTTACCGCGTCGGAATAGAGTAAAGCATGTCAGTCGTTGTGTAGCGTGAAATGCCTTAAGGTGCCAAGAGGATGAATAATGGTGGCTGCAGTAGATATGCTGATGAGTGCGCTAGTGATTAAGCGTATTTTGTTAATAGGAACGATGTTGATGATGACCCCTTTGTTGTAACTGCTGCTACTATGACGATTATCATGATCATCCTTATGACAATTATGAAAAATAAGGAGAATTTTTCAAATACGCCTAATAAGGTAAACCCACTTTACGGAAATAACAAGCTAACGAGGGAAATAACCCAGCTTTATCCAACTTTCAAATGTTCCAATTTTCAGGTTGGAAAATTGCAATGCGCATACCGAGGCAGGTTTCCAGACATTCGCAGTTGCCCCCTGTTGTAGCCGATTCAGTGTCCTTTTGTTTGCCGACGGCCGTGACAAGCGTGCTAACCTACAGCGGACCATCCTATAAAGCATAACCTGAGCTGAAGCCCGGCTGCGTTCACACCTGGGGCTGTCCAAAGCGCGTCGGCTGATGCACCATGAAACACTATGCACGAAAATCTTACTCGGGTACTGCAACCACACTCGTCGGACAAAATCTTACTTTGCTCTTCGGATTGAAACGGACGATCGTAGTGCTCTGAGTGCCATCAGTACTTAGATGCGACATTCTAGCCTTGTGGAACGAAATAAACGACCTGGAAGTTAGGGCTTTTAACTTGTACCTGAAAGCCAATGCAAGCAAGCAGTACTGTATACTCTGCTCTCTCTCTTAAACATGAAGTAATACTGGCAGAACACGCTCTGACATCGCCAACGATCACTGCTTCCACAGACATCAGCTAGTGCTTTTGTACAGAAAAACACTTTTCACTATTCCGCTTCCTTTCACCATCACCGACTTGGCCTGATGATCGTCCTGGTCAAGCCGCAGTACATAAAAACAGCAATCATGCATGAGATTCTCTCCCTGAGACACATTTCGTCCCTTCTGACCAAAGGACAGTCAGAGATAAAACGTCGCTTCTACTAACAGCTGAAGAAGCAAATACCACCTGTTTTTGAAAAGTTTTCGTGCGCGCACTGAGGATCCTCCTGCATAAGGTCGGTTAACGAGATCTTATTATCTGTGCACTTCTCTTCTTCTTCGTCTTTTTCTTCTTCTCCATCTACTTATGCTTCTATCACGGTGCTTCTCAACTGGTATTGCCTTCAAATTCACTGCCTCTTTTACTCTCGCCTAATACTCGCACACCACTCTTGTGTCAAAAATTGAATCTTTATCAGGTTTTCTCTTATCAGTCACATGTTTTTCGTGCACACGCTTCCCAAATACCGCGCTGATCGAAATTTATCAAATAGTCGCCAACTAGTCTCCTTAATACTTCCATAGAAAGTTTCGAACTCTTTCCTTTTTTAGTTCGAATTGGTTTGCGAAAATAATTATTTCATTGAGCTTAAAACAAGCAGTTTATTTTTCGAAAACAGACAAATTCTACAATGCCCCTTCTGCTCTAGATGGGGATTGTTTCGTATTTTTTATGAGGTAAGATGATTTATTCTTGCTCATAGCTAAAAGAAAAGTGCCAGTATGCACACATATGCAGGGGCGAACGCTGCATTAGATTGGATCGTTTTATCAACAAAACAATGACATCAGGGCTGCTGAAGATGTTACTTTTACGGACGGCATGCCCGACATCGATGCCTCATTGGCGATCTCGATTACTCGTGCGCCTCTGTCTGCGCGTCCACTACGCTATCCTTACCAATAAAATCCACCAATCAGAATCCGCTGCAATTCTCTCCTTCCGATCTAACTACCTGACCAACTAAGCCTACCTATCTGGTCAGTCGGCTTTCTGATTGGTTAAATCACATCCAACAAATCGACGGTGATGGAACAGCAGTTTTTCACAGTTCCTCCAGTTTCTTTGCTGTTATGGTTTAATTGGAGAGGTCGCAACTGGCTCAAGTGATTACAAGCATAATTCAGGTGATGCAGTTCCGGTAAGTGTAATTTTTTGTGCAGACGTACTAAATGCAGCTGTAGTTGTGGCAGAGCCAAATTTTCAGAAACTATTAAAGCATTTGCCTTGTAAACAAAATCCTCCACCTATATACGTTCATCAATTATGCACTTGACCGGGGCCACCCGAATTCACGTGTGCAGAAATATCCAACGATTTTACCGACGAAATACAAAATCAGGTACATGAATGCGTACTCGTTAAAGTAAGTGGCTAATATAAAAAGATAAAACGGAAGGTAGATGAGGATAAACCATGTCCTGCATACGCGGATGTTTATCTCCGATATGTGTGCAGGATGAGTTAGTCCAGACCATGGGATTGGGCGATAGTATATCTCTCAGAATCACATGCGAAATTTAAAATTGCTGACCTGTAAAATAAAATTTTACAATTTCTGTAAAGTTTTTCTTCTCCTAGTTACTTCCCGGCTTCCCAGCGAACTAATTTTACGTAATAATTTACAATTATATATATATATATGATAGTGTGGGGCTCACCAATCTGCTTAAGGAACATGCATGTTCCGTTGTGCCCTGGAACTCGTGACTAGAGCCCTCGCTGGCGGTCGTATAGCGACGTGCAGCATATGATGGAACGGAACCGACAAGACGAGCGAATGTTTATTGAAAGCCGTCATTAGCCAGTCATACTCAACCTCAGTAGTATCACCTGGGATTTCGAACTCGCAACCTTTTAGTATTTGAGGTCGAACGCTCTACATTTTTCCGTTCCATCATATATATATATATATATATGCATATATATATATATATATAAAATTCAACTGGTAGAGCGTTCGACTCAAATACCAAAGGTCGCGGGTTCGAATCCCAGGTGTGCTCACACTTGGGATTGGGTATGACTGGCTGATGACGGCTAATAAGCCAGAAAATGGACCATTCCGGCCCCTGTCTCTTGTCAGCTCAATTTCATTATATGCTACACGTAGCTATGCGAGGGCTCTAGTCTCGAACTCCAGGGCACAACGGAACATACATATTCTTAAGCAGATCGGTGAGCCCCACACTATCATATATATATATATATATATATATATATATATATATATATATATATATATATATATCTCTATATATATATGCACAAACATGCTGCTACAAAGAGTGCAACAGGCAAGACGCAGACAGCTGTTTCACGATCGACTACCGATCATCAGTACATCATATGCCTTGTGCAGTGAGGTACATAAACAAAACCAAACAAAGTGCGTAACACTCACTAATGTGGTAAGGATCTCACTCGATCCCATTTGTCCGCCCGCCAGTTACCTACCGGCGATAAACGAACGTTGTGTCATAGGACACATACCATATATATAGCACAAATATGTTGCTAAGAGTGCAACAGGCAAGACGCAGACAGCTGTTTCACGATCATTACCGATCATCAGTACATCATATGCGCCCTGTGCGGTAGAGGTACATAAAACAAACCAAACAAGTGCGTACTCACTAATGTGGTAAGGATCTCACTCGATCCCATTTGTCCGCCCGCCAGTTACCTACCGGCGATAAACGAACGTTGTGCCATAGGACACATACCATATATATAGCACAAATATGTTGCTAAAGAGTGCAACAGGCAAGACGCAGACAGCTGTTTTCACGGTCATTACCGATCATCAGTACATCATATGCGCTATGTGCGGTGCAGGGTACATGAAACAAGCCAAACAAGTGCGTAACACTCACTAATGGTAGGATCTCACGCTCGATCCCATTTGTCCGCCCGCCAGTTACCTACCGGCGATAAACGAACGTTGTCATGAGGACACATACCATATATATAGCACAAATATGTTGCTAAGAGTGCAGCAGGCAAGACGCAGACAGCTGTTTCACGGTCATTACTGATCATCAGTACATCATATGCCTGTGCAGTGAGGTACATAAACAAGCCAAAACAAGTGCGTAACACTCACTAATGTAGTAAGGATCTCACTCGATCCCATTTGTCCGCCCGCCAGTTACCTACCGGCGATAAACGAACGTTGTGTCATAGGATCACATACCATATATATAAGCACAAATATAGCGCTAAGAGTGCAACAGGCAGAGCGCAGTAAGCTGTTTCACAGTCATTACTGATCATCAGTACATCATATGCCTTTGCAGTGAGGTACATTAACAAGCCAAAACAGAGTGCGTAACACTCACTAATGCGGTAAGGACTCACTCGATCCCATTTGTCCGTCCGCCAGTTACCTACCGGCGATAAACGAACGTTGCGCCATAGGACACATACCATATATAGCACAACATAAGTTGGATAAGAGTGCAACAGGCAAGACGCGAACAGCTGTTTCACGGTCATTACCGATCATCAGTACATCATATGCCTTGTGCAGTGAGGTACATAAAACAGACCAAGAAGTGCGTAACACTCACTGAGTGAGCATCTCTCGATCTTTGTCAGTTGCTTTACCGAGATTAACGAACGTTGTAATCATCGGAGATGATATATATAGCACAATATGTACAGCAGAGAACAGGCAAGACGCGAGACAGCTATTAATGGTCATTTACCATCAGGGTACATCGTATGCCTTGTGCAGTGAGGTACATAAACGTTCGGGTAATCGCCGGTGGGTAACTGGCGGGTAGACAAATGGGGATCGAGTGAGATCCTACCACATAAGCAGCGATACGCACTTGTTTGACTTGTTTATGCACCACTGCACGCTGCATATGATGTACCGATGATCAGCAATGACCGTGAAAATAGCTCGTCTGCGTCTTGCCCGTTGCACCTTAGCAACATATTTGTGCTATATATATGGTATGTGTCCTATGACACAACGTTCGTTAATCGCCGGTAGGTAACTGGGCGGGACAAATGAATCGTGACGAGCGAGATCCTTACCAAATTAGTGAGTGTTACGCACTTGTTTATTTATATATATATATATATATATATATATATATATATATATATATATATATATATATATATATATATATATATATAAATATTCAAACAGGAATAGGCGCACACCGATCTAGTGCGTCTTCGCGAAGCAAACAAGCTCCGTATGGGTGGCAAAGGTCACGAACAGGCAATCAACTACCAGGCTGAAATCGGCCAAGATATAATTGCAGAGGAGACACGACAGAGAATATGGGTAGATTAATACAGTCTGTTTCGGGCTTATTCGCTTTCATCTGCCAATCATAACCCTGACTACCAGCTGGGACTGGAAACACAAACATGCGCTCGAGTACGGCGCAGACAGTCCACACACTGCGTCTAGCAGATGGGTCGTAAGCACTTCATCGAAACCAAAGTTCATCAGTGCCTCACCACCTGTCATTCTCTGTCGCTGCAGATCGGGTATTTATTCAAACAGGAATAGGCGCACACCGATCTAGTGGCTTGCCGAAGCAAACAAGCTCCGTATGGGTGGCAAAGGTCACGAACAGGCAACCAATTACCAGGCCGAAGTCGGCCAAGTTATAATTGCAGAGAGGAGACACGACAGAGAATATGGGTAGATTGATACAGTCTGTTTCGGGCTTATTCTGCCTTCATTCAGCCAATCATAACCCTGACTACCAGCTGGGACTGGAAACACTAACATGCACTCGAGTACGGCGCAGACAGTCCACACACTGGGTCTAGCAGATTCTGCCTTCATTCAGCCAATCATAACCCTGACTACCAGCTGGGACTGGAAACACAAACATGCACTCGAGTACGACGCAGACAGTCCATATATATATATATATATATATATATATATATATATATATATATATATAAAATTGAACCGGTAGAGCGTTCGACTCAAATACCAAAGGTCGAGGGTTCGAATCCCAGGTGTGCCACACTTGGGATTGGTTATGACTGGCTGATGACGGCTAATAAGCCAGAAATGGCCATTCCGGTCTCCCTTGTCTTTGTCGGCTCAATTTCATCATATGCTACACGTCGCTATGCGAGGGCTCTAGTCTGAACTCCAGGGCACAACGGAACATACATATTCCTTAAGCAGATCGGTGAGCCCCACACTATCATATATATATATATATATATATATATATATATATATATATATATATATATATATATATATATATATGCAGATGAAAGGGAGACCGGAAGGGCCAAATTTGGCTTATTTTCCTCGACTTTGTGGATAAAAATCTTCTGTGAATAATGCTAGCCACGGTACGGCTGTTTTCAGGGATTCCGAATGAACCCTAAGACCGAGCGGAAAGATTGAATCCGTCACCGATTACTGAGCGTCCATCCACCAGTATTTTGTACAGATGAATATCGCATATGTATATATTGTACATCTGATGAACTTCGGTTCGATAAAGGGCTTATGAGCCATCTCGGAAACCCCAGTGGTAAACCATCTGCGCCATCTGTGTGTATATGTTTTTTCTCCTGTCCCAGCTGGTGTTCAGGATTCTACTTGGCTGAATGCAGGCAAAAACGCCCGAAACATTAAAGAATCAAATTATCCCTGAACGATGTCGTCCACCTCTGCTATCGTACATCGATTTAATGAGTTTTTTTTTTTCTTGTTTAGATGTTTAGGAAGAACGGGACTCAAGGTCTCATGTATCGGCCTCGGTAAGCGCAGCTTGCATTTGCAGATGTTTTCAGTTGTTAATTCATCTGGGAGCATAAGGTTTATTTGACTAAGAAATCTAGTTAAGGGAAATCGCTTTCCATTCCTAATGCAAGTGGAATCACATGAAGAGTTGGAAATTACTACCGTCTGGAAGGCAGTTACGATTTGCACACAAACTCACCTAGCTGACTACAGTTTTCCAGCTACATGATTTTCTTTAGTCGTCAGGACTTATGGCAGATAACAGGAACAATTTTAACGACAAAATAAAGGTGGGATTTTTTCCCCAAAATGGCTCTGAATCACACACGGCAAATATGAGTTTCTGCTTGGTAACTTTAGCGAATTATTCTCATACCAGAAAAATTGTTTTTTCTAAACTAGCACATCCTAGTTTGGAGTTAGCATGTCTGCTCAGATTAACAAAAACGGACAATAAATGTCAGCATACATAATAAGAAACTTTTTCTGTAATATGGTATTGGTAAAATGTTTGCATTCTGGCGTTTGATTGTAAATGCAAGTTTGGTCTAACCTCACATAATGCCCAACGCGGTTGTTTGCTACGTCTTTAACGCTTTAACATCTCAAGGGGTGCAGAAATGTTTTAGTAGTAATATTTTACCGTGTCTCCAAAAGCCATTGAACGAATAGAATAATCTGAGAGTCTGGCTTCAAACTTCTAGTATTCAATTCCACGTTGATAGACGTCTGGTTTCCTTGCACTTAAGGCTTGAATGTATCAAAACATTTTAGAATTAATCGGTTAATTTTAACTCAAAATTCAGTGGAAGGATTCGAAAAGGAATTAAAGATTAAGCGTGGGCCGACGTAACTTTTTAAGACCAAATGCGTTTAAAGACGCAAAAAATTGAAGTAACCTAAGTAGCCCATTACCATTGGCCAGTTGGGTAAACTAGGTAAAACCGTTTAATCGAAATTAGCGATAACATTTGAAAAATTTCATCTCTGAGCTATTTCATCTTTTGTTGACCAAGGGAAGCATAAACGCGCAAACTTTTTCATTGCTGTCACATTTTATTGATGAACTGATAATCACACTGTAAATACTGCTCAAGGTATACTCATTAGAAGAGATTTGATTTGATAGATTTCAACAGGCACACTTATGTATATTCTCACATAAAATCATTCAATATTTTACTTTTTTCCTACAGGAACCGCAGTTACTTTTGGAAATCAGATCTCCGATGAGGCAAGCAAAGTGATTTAGCATGAGTCGGCATAAAACTGTTGAACAATATTTGTAATTTCGACAGAAAATGTCCTAAAGTAAAGTACCCGCAGGTCAACTCAATTCATTTTTTTGAATTTTATTTTTCCATGAAAAATATGCCGACATAGCATTTTATCCCTGTTGAACGTAGAATAATGTGCTTAAGGTAGTGCGAAAATTTAAAAAAAGTTTATTTATGCTATACTATGTTATCAGTAGTTGATTGGCAGGTTTACGCAGTCAACTGGTGCTCGGTAGAAAGAAGAGGGAGTTAGACTGACACGAGAGGATCCATCTCCACAACACACCTCCCTCTTTCCACATCTGGTTTGCTATCGTCATGGTTAGCAGGTCCACCAACTCACAGGATAACTCAGTCGTTCTCGGAAACCAGAGGAAAACGTCTGCAGTTCCTTTATACCTTTAACTTTACGGCGTTTCTTATCCATGGCAAATCCGATTAGGCCTCATAGAGGTCTGTGGCCGATTTGGTGGGGAACAGTGGTTGTAAATCCTTGTCAACCGCTGCGTACGCGATCTACTCCAGCCGTTTTCACTTTGTTTTGATGTCGGAGCAACCTAGGCGAGGAAGGAGGAAAGAGTGTGGCAGATACTTTGAAACTTTGTCCTCAATTTCAACTAATTTATGCGCAATTTCCCGACGTTGCGTCGAAACCTCGGGACAACCGTGAGCACTGCGCTAGGCAGCTTGCACTAAAAGCCTGGATTTGACTCCGAGCATGTGCGCATTCTATCCGTTAAAATCAACAGGTAGAAATACTGAGCTTAATCTACCAATGCGTTTGGAGAACTCCAACTTTTGCAATAAAAAGCACTGAGAATTCATCACAAACCTATCCCTTGTAATCATAAAGATCTCCATTCAGCAGATTATTCGTGCAGAAGAAGCGTGACTTTTTAGGTCAGGTCAAATTCTCAGAGAACACTTTTGGAAATTTTGAAAAATGCAAGCTGGGTATTTGGCGTTGCTTGACAACGGGGAAGCACAATGCAACCTTCATCAAATTATTTGAGATACTTGTTTTTAGCTAAGGAATACACCCAGTTTGTATTTTAATTATTTTTTTAAGTGCTTCAGTGGTAATCGACAAAACAAACTTGATCGAAATTGAATACAAATTTTTTTGTTTGGAAAAGCAACTGCAGCATGCAAACTTACTAGGTATTATACCATATTACATGAAAAATTAATATATATATCTATATGAACAATGGTAGTAGGGCGCTCACCGATCGGTTACAGGACTCACTCGTCCTGTTGTGCCTTGGGGCTAACTCTCAAGACCCGCCAGCAGCCGTAAGGCCATTCCAGTTTCCCTTGTCTTTGTCGGTCATGTTATTTAGCCTATATATATATATATATATATATATATATATATATATATATATATATATATATATATATATATATATATATATATATATATATATATATATATATATATGAGAAGCAACTCAGATAGGTTAATAACCTTAAACTGTTTTTTCGTTGTACCCTAGATGGCTGAGAAGATAGTTTCTACCGCATACGCTAACGGTATTAACTACTTTGATACCGCGGAATCCTACAGTGAAGGAAAGTGAGTAATTTATAGAAATACGCTTATACGTTAGCATCTCGTTTCCAATTTATAGTAAATTTGAGAAAACATAAAGTTAGGAAATGAAAGTCAAATTTACCCATTGTGTTTTTCAAATTAATTTCATATTTGCATGTTTATATCTTAAGGGAAGAACGAACTTAACCAATTACCTTTGTCCGTGATACTATGATTTTATCTTTTAACTTCGGCTACGGAGTAATTAAATTTTGCTATGATACTGCCTTGTCCAAGAACCTGCAATCAATGGTAGATCTTAATTTAACTTCATGCATGGTAATCATTGTCTTGTTAAATGTCTATACGTTTGCGCGTAGGCTTGATCAAACTATAGCGTTCTAGGTAAACCTACAGGCAGCCAGTTTTCTGTAAACGCTTTCCTGGATTGTCAATGAAATAAGTTACCGGCCTCCAAATGTCACATTTGACTTGCATGCACAGCAATACAAAATAGCCAAAAAAAATCAATATGGATCTGCGCAGGCGACTGTAAAACATGGGGACTTAGGCCGAAAGGCCGCGAGAATAATTAACCAAAATAAAAATTCATCGTTAATGTTTCCTCAATCCGAATTTGGCTCAGATGTATAAAATAAACAAAAATATGCAAAACATATTTAAAACTATGCGTAAAAATATAATAAGGAGGTGTCTAAAATAGTCAAAAGCCATTTAAGGAAAAGCATTCATTTCAAAAATCGAAATCGAAGGGGTATACAAAAGTTTTGAATCCAGGAAAACATAGGACATTGAACAGTACAAGCATATAGAAACCCCCGGTGGTCATACAGGTTGCTAGGCTCTGTGTTCCATGGCGGGTTCCTATTTTCGCGACCCAATTTCCAACCCTTAACGTAGACTTGCCCGAATCATAACGATAACCGTGATGATAATCTTACTCCTCATCCTTATTTCCGTGGTATTTAGAACTTTGCCCATGAAATAGAGTAGATTCCTATTCCCGTTTTTTCGTTGATTTTAGCAGTATACAGGAATTCCTATCACAAAAATGGGGAAATACTGTATAAAAATTTAAAAACTGCTATTTTCAAAAATTCGGGCAGTGTTTTATAATAAATTGTAAATGATTTTTAAAAATGGGGCGTTATTTTAATAAAAACAAATTCAAACACCACTTTGTTAAATTACCTTAAAGTATTTTCTCCAATTAAACTATAATGGCCATTGCAACTAGCCATTTGTGTTTTTAATTAAACAAACATTTAAAAACTGTATGCAGGATACGCTGGCAAGGTGGTCTTATAAGCTTTGATGGGTGTACGTTTGAACGGGGTTTGGTTTTACTTTCATGAGCAAACTGGAGGTTGTATGTATGTAGACGAGCCTCTGACTGAAACAAAGATAAAATTACCAAATGCGAAATGCAAATGCAAATAACACCTAGGCATGGACGGTTAGTACCTAGCGTACATTAACTCTTTCGGGCGATAATTGATGCCTTAATTCCACAACCATTTTGAAGTACATACGAACATTGGCCTTTTTTGGTGTCAGAACTAGGTCGCCAGGAGTGAGTATGACTTGAAGTTTAAGGTTTCCAGAGTGCCCCAAAACACACACTTAACAAAAGACTTTGCCTGATTAACGTGCACTTGAAAGCTGTTTTTATGCGTCAAAAATGAAACAGGCCATATCCGTAGGCTGAGACAAAGACAAACACACATCTTTTAGTAAAATCCGGCTCCAGCAATCGAGGCCAACAGTTACTGTGTGTTTTGACTGTTTACATCTGTCAAATTTTCGAGTGCAATCATTTACAAATCTTAAAATATTTGAAAAAAATATGTTCGCCTGTAACGAGGATGCTGGAAGGTCCAGTGCAGATTCCATCCTTCTTCGAAGACCGTGATCTCATTTCCAAGGAGATTGAGGTTAAGGTTAATGTTTAGACAGATTTGTGCAAGAACTTATTATAGGGTAAAATTGAGGATTCGTGTAATGCTTAGGCTTAGGAAGCAGGTGAATTTTAAGGCTAGCGTAATTTTAGTTATTTGTACATAAGCGAGAATTTAGCGCAATGTCACCTTTAACGCGGGTGTGGGGGCTCCATGGTTGCTCTTATGTGACGATTTCGGATACTAGTATTCCAAGCCCCAACTTAACACACAAGGTTTGAATCAGAGTTTGTTAATAACCAAACGATGCCTTCATGACTGCAATAAGCTCTCCATTATAAACCATGTAAAATAGTTTGAAATATAATTTTGAATGAAAGCCTTCATGGTAAGGTCCTTTTTAAAATTTCTGAGACTGTCGCAAGTCTGCTTTATTTAACATTAAATGATCTATGAAAATTTTAGGCTCCATTAAATGTTTCACAGTATGCTTACGCTACATTTTTCAGATAGAGTCAGAAAAGAATTATATTTTGAAAAAATACCTTATGTTAATAACTAAACCTTGGTTAAGCTCATTGACCCTTAACGGGAGATGCAGATTCTTTCGTCAATTTATGTTTGGAGACCGCCAGCGAGGCACAGTAAAATTGAACAGCTTTGTCTATGTAGTTTCACCTTTATGTGAAAGAAATCATTTGACTGTCCCTTTACTGAGGGTGGATTGATTGAGGTAAGTTTTTACAAACTACCCAATTAGAGTCGTCTATTAGTCATAGTGTACAATAGTGAAAACAAAATAACATACTATATTATTGATCTAAGTAAATTGGACTTACAATAAACAATCTCAAATATTTTATATTGCGAATAACTATAAGTTGCTTCATTAGCATTCCAATAGACTAAGCTGCGTCAGCAGCCTTGCGCAAGCTGTATGCTAAGGTATAATGTAAAGTGCTTCTAAATGGCCACAGCAGGTTTTTAAAATAACTCGTATTAAATCTTGATCTTTCGGAGCAAAGGACTGTATAAACTATTGAAAAAGTTCCTTTTAGTCGATTTTTAGTCCAAAACACCAACATTCTGTCCACAATATCTGTGAACATTTACAAATTTGAATAAGGGAAGTCATTATCATAACACTACTTGTCATTTATTTTTTAGAGCACAAAAGTCACTGGGAAAAATTCTGAAAACTAAAGGATGGCGGTAAGTGTTGCAACGTATTAAAAAATCACCCAAATCATAGTCCCTTATTTTGCCTTCCATATATTGTGGTCTGATAAATGTATGATTACAATGCTGGAGATGCTAGATAGAAAGCAGAAGTAGGAGCTCTAGCCTTCGAAAGATTTTATCCTTTGACGAATCGGTTTAAAAAATTTTAAAACTTCAAAATCTAAATTTATGTTTATACGTGTGTTGAAGATTAGCCCTAACTAGGAACGCTTGATATCTACCCACATATCGTGAAACTACTTGGTCTTAAGACGCATACAAGCGATCGCTAAAAATTAAATTCCGAAATAGTTCCTGCAATTTTAAGGTGTGTAAACGAAAATAATATAACACTAGTCCAGATTATCCATGACGGTTTCATTATAATTGATATTGTTTGGACCCCTATAAGGATAGAGAAATAGGGTGTCACATTAAGGACAAAAGATTTCCAGGAGGTTTAAGGGATAGCTTTTTGAAAAAAACGGATTGAACTATCATCTTTTGTAATCGTTACACAAAAAGTCAAGATATTTCAAACAAACAGAGAGGATACTGGAGAATTAAAAAGATGCAGCACAATAGGAAACAGTTTTTTTGCAGTAAACGTCAAGAACTAAATCATCCCTTTCATCTGCCAAGTACTTTCTTTCACTAGTACGGTTAGCGATTCTTAAACAACATAAGTTTAGTAATATACTGGATAACATGGGCTGCTTCAGTTCGGAAGGCTTCTCACAAAGATGCATCTAGAGTAATACTGTTTTAGAACTTACCAGCCTTCAATATATTTAAGCATAAATATGAAAGCTAAAGTCCGTTGATGGTTGTTGAGTGCTATGACCAACTGTGGTGTGATATTTTCAGCAAAACATATTGTGAATTTGGTTGGCAAATTATAAAGCTTCAAGTTAAAAACCAGCATTGAAGTGAGGTGTTCTGAATACTTAACAATAACCACATACACAAGAGTTTTTTCATTATCTTATTAGCCTCTTTAATGCCTAAATTTTCGTCTTAAACATTGGTGGTTTAGTACTTTTGAATTTTTTGTTCATAATTTATTATTATCGACTTTTGTATAAAAGGACAGGTGCACATTAAAACATGCTTGATTTCTTGTATTCCAAACGCTCCCTGATGTATATAACTGAATTTACCAGCTAAAAATATCTTATATCAAGCAAATTTAATATTTTTGGCTTTTTCACCGGCAAGATAAATCTCGCATGCTACATAATTGAACCTTAGCCTCACGGTGCGAAAATCGAAAATCATAAAAATTATACCCCTGTCGGCGTTTTTGAGCAATTTCTGACTTACCTTCTGGATAAGAATTTTTATTAGATGCTGAAGTTGGTTCAAAAAAGATCTCAGGTGTATTCTGCTTCGTATGACGTTACAAAGCGTTATCCGTTTCAGGTGCATTGCACCACTATAAAAGCTGTCCACCTACCTACCTTACCTTTATTATTTAAAATTATATCGCAAGGAATACATATTCTTGTGTCTAATTTAAGTCAGCCCATGGCTTCGGCATCTCTGTTATAGAAATGACAATTTAAGAATAGACACGTGCTTGTTCTGTATTGCGGTGTAAACGTGACAAGCCAGTCAAACACGGATGTGGCGTACAAGCCTCGGTTTATCAAGCATGCAGGGGCCTGGCTCAAACAATAAGGTCAGTCGGATTAATACGATCTGACAGGTAAACGAACCACGTCAGTTGGGCACTTCAGTGTGTTACAACAAAAATGGGAAAATCTTCATCTACAAAAGACAACTGACGACTTTTTCAAAACATGTGCCAAATTTGGGAAACGCAAAATTTTCTTTAAGCATGAAATCAGCATAAAATTCTCACTCTCACTAAAAGCTCTTCATTCAATCGATTTACAATCGAATATAATTGTATTGCACCAAGACCTGACAATCCTACGGAATTAATTAAATGAAAACCAATTTTATTAAGATAATCGTTTTACTGTAGGCATGAATGCAACTGATCCTGTTTATTGAAGACGGGTGATCCGCAACCAACTTTACAATTTAAATGCCTCTTCCCCAAGTTCAAACATTTTTTTCATTTAATAGCATAAGAATGTTAAGTCTTTAATAACTAAATCTTCGTTAAGTAAATCGAACCGTCAACTGAAGCCAGTTTTCAATCTTTTAGACGATCAAGCTACGTGGTATGCACCACCATTCTGAAAGGTGGCAGGTAATAACATTCCCTTCTTGCGTCCTCGAAATGACTTAAACCACTTCTGTGGGTTTTTCTATGAACTCGTTTGCATTTCAGTTCTCCAACAGAGAGTACCCTATCACGGAAACGCATTATAGAAGGTAGGTCATCTCCGAAGACCGACATTTACCTTGGGCCGCGAGGTACATCCACGTGATATAAATTAAACTCTGCCAATTTGCCTCCACTTTTTAACCAGAAGAAAATATTGCGTTTTTTAATTTCTTTCCTGAGATTCTTTATGTGAGCTTTGTTCTGTTTCACTGGATAATGACAATGGTTCTTGCACTAAAGTCACTACCGTTACTGCGGTTAAACTTAAACCAACGCTTATGAAATGGAACAGGATAAGAGGGGACTACAGAGCGTAGACGATGGGACACTATACCCTTTGCGAGAGTGATGCAGAGTGGCTGATTGTGACAGAAACACCGGTGGCTGTGCTCGTTTGCTGAAGAAATGCTAATTTTTTCCGTGTTACAGGAGCTGCAGTGGGTTACCTTATATAACAAGACAAAATATATGGAACATTTCATGCAATTCTATTGCAATAATTGAGCTCATGGTTATAACGGCCTCAGAACCATTCTCCTAAAGCACGTCGGATAGAAACACTTTAGTATATTCATAAAAACATTTCCATCTGCAGCTTTAGAACCTTAAATGTGAGTTCTGCTCCCAAGTTAGAATGTAATATCTGATGAAATTTAAAAGCTTTAAATTTAAAAAAACTTGAGATTCTACCCGAAGTCACACACTGACAGCTAGGAGACCCAAGGATGAGCTGAACCCCTCGCACCCATGCCATGCAGCGGCCGAATATCAGCGACCCCACGGTTCTGAACTTTTAGATAGTATCTTTGCTGGCAGCACGGTGCATCGTTTAAACCCTTCCTGGATAGTTCAAGTTCTTCTTTGAATGGTATTTCACGGTCGACTTCAGATGCGCACTCGTCTTATCCGGAGTAATGATGAATTTTCAGTATAATCCTGTCATGCCGCATAATTTGCCCAAAGGTTTACTTGACTCGCTTGAGAGACTCAGGCTGGAATATGTGGACATTTTCCTAATCGGCAATGACAAGAACCGCCAATGCAGCATTGAAGAAATCGTACGAGCCTGCTCTTTCTCATCGATCGAGGTTGGGCCTTTTACTGGGGCACCTCAAACTGGAGTCCGCAGGAAATCATGGTACGTTTTTCGAGGTTTTTATCCATAGATGACTTTCCACTCTTCACACCGATAAGCAGCTTTTCAAACCTCGTGATAAGCCTCTTAACTTTACCCCATCTGCCACACGAACGCTTTCTCACAGTGTCGTAGGTCGGAAAAGAACGCTTTGAAAAGGAAGAACCAAGAAGACACACTTTTTCGGGTAAAATGTTTAGTGAGTGAGCGAGTAAAAACAGCTAAGATGGCAGCCACAGCGATGTTACAACCACATTCAGGCGCGAGAAGTGGGTGTGCGCCTAGACCATGTCTGCCTTTGACATCTGGCTTGGACACGCGCCATGGTGTCGCCCAGACTTGCAGCTGAGCCACTCGCGGGGTTTGGTTGCTGTCGTTAGTCCGACTTGACTGCTACAGACTATTGTCCTGGTAACGCAATCATGCTAACTATTCTGGTTTGCTACAAGAAAGGTTCCCACTAAAACTGCGCACCTGAAACTTGTCCGTCTACGTCCAAACTTGAACCGCAAATTTACATCGTACACAGAAGATAGTTGTCAAGGCTATTTGCTACAAAGTGTTTTAAAAGATGGCCAATACCTCTCAGGAGTCAAACGCTCATCATTTTGGCTCTTATAACCCAGGGCAAACTTACTTCACTCAAAATCAAGTAAACTCGTCTGGGTAGAATTTCCAGGATGCTTCCAGTTGTAACCAGCATTGTAACACTCACTACGGTGGGTAGGATTCAGACTTTGTCATTTAAATTGAATAAACTCAATAGTATAGTAATTAGTCCCAGTTCATTACCGTAGGTTTCTCCAAAATTCGGGTTAATAAGTCTGAAATTAAGATTTCAGAATGTTTATATGAATATTTGGGCCGAACTCCATCGGCCACAGTGGAATACCAGCGTAATGTTCAGTAAACTGCCTACAGGCAGCCAGTAGTATATCTATATAGTGTACACTATACACAACACTGGCAGAACAGTCTATTAACCGTTATCAATAAATAGGTAGATAAACTTTGAAAGATACGAAATTCATTGAGGAAATAAGAAACTTAAGGTGCAAGTTTGCGAGACTGGTTCACAAGCTCGTCGTTAGACTGTGGATATTGCAAAAAAACTCGACTACAAACCTGTATCTTACAGAGCAATTTTTCAGTTAACCGATATCTGTGCCAATAAGTGTTACTAGCTTTTAGTCATCCTTTCGTGATGGGCTAGGCGTGTTTGAATTTTTCCTAAGGATTTTGTATGTGGCGTCCACATTGATATAACGATCGATGCATGCATTGCTTCCAGGAATTCACGGCAAATTTATGATTTGGCATGTGCCGCCAATCCGAGTGTTCTCCCACGCAAATTTTTGCCCAGATTTCAGTGTGGGCATGGCCACTTGGAATATATGGTCACGGCTTCTGACCACTAACTGTTGTTCGTGCATGTTGGTTGAGATGGATTTCTCGTTTTGGCCACAATAAACAGCATCATAACTGGCACATGGGATTTGTCGACAACAACTTTTTTTATCAAGGAAGCTAAAACTGTCCTTAGGATGTATAAGCTGCGTGCATAAGCTTGCTGTGATTTTGTGTGCTACTTGAATCTGTTGTTTTCCTGTTTGTCTTTCAATAGATTCAGATACATTTTTCACGTATGGGAGTATTCTTCAGGTCATTTTTTCGGTGTCGTGATGGCTTGGTCGTTTGAAGTAACTTTCTGTTTGAATTCTTTCATTTTCGTGCATTGAAACACGAAGTTATGGGGGTATACATTTTAGAAATTAACTTAAAATGTGTTTCGCCTCTGCCTGAAAACTTTCTTCATCAGCACGGTGTCATTTGGCTAGATTTCGGAGACTGTAGAGGATGCTCCTAACCTAATAATGCAGGTTATTCTCTCGATTGGATCTTAATCAGAACAAATTGCTCACTATGGGCACTTTCAGGTTTCATTAAATTCAAAACACAACTTCGCTATTTGGTGAGAAAGGGGTTTAGGAAAACGGTCTGGACAGAAGATAAAGGAAATATTTTTAATTTTTATCGGGAGTTTTTCCCTACTGTCCCCAAAGTTTGAAAGCACCATTTTACACCTATTTAACAAATCATCATGGCTTATTCATTTTTCGGGCCTTTATAGGAGGCTCATACAGCTGCAAGGCTCTTCACCTGACTCCACCATCTCTTGAATCGATAGAATTCAACATGTTTGAACGTGACAGCCACGAGTACGGGATTCCAGAAAGTTGTGCGAAATTGGGCAAGTTTTTGTTTTGATTTTTTCGTGCCATTTTCTATTCTTTTCTTTGCGTTATTAATTTCCTCGTGTGTAAGAGCAGATAATGGATTGAGTCTATCTATTCTGGCATGTGTGACCATTCTGGATGCCCCTATTGGTAACTGTTTCAACAATGCTGTACTGGTCAAACTTCCACTTAAAAGTGTCAACTGATGAGGACATGATGATGTCCACAGGCAGAGGATTTGAGGCCTCAATCACTCTGTTGGAGCAGAAGAATCTTCTTGTGTCCAGTCTTGCACCAGTAACACGTAGTTTAATAGGATGTCCTCGCAAAGTAGTGGTAGTGGCCAGCTCAAAGAAGTCGCCAGCTGCAAGGCAACAATCCTGACCCCACAGCATTCGAAAGGCTTGTATTAGGTGTGTAAGACGCATATCCTTGTTACTTCGGCTACTGCCCCTAACTTCATCGGGCCACTGCTGTACGTCAGAAGAAATGGAGAAGAGAGGAAGCCTGGGGCACGTTTCCTCATGCCCTTTTATGCAATTAAACTTGCCAAAGCGCACTGCATGTTCTGGCTTAAAAGACTGTTATGTGAGACGGCAATTCAGCCATTTGCTCTTTTCTTATAGGCTCTACCTAAAATTGTCCCTTTCTACTTTAGACGTGACGCTTAAGTCTTTTTGTGGTACACGATGGATGAGGGCATCCTGCATGTCGGGCGCTACGCAAATCCGGTCCGCATTCGAAATTACTGTGGCTTACCGATGTTGTGTGACATGGAGTTCAGTAGAACTGTGATGCAGGACTAAGTCCTAACGCACAATAAACAACAAAATATACTTTTAACTGCCAGCGTGTTGCTGATATTTCTAAACTTGAAAACCTGCAAACTCCTGAAATGATATAGTGATGCTTTAAGCTACGAGTCGGGATGCGGCGTCTCCGTACCGCAGCACTGTTGGGTATGCCGGATCCGGGACTCTACCAATGAAGTCCCACACGCGCGAAGTAGAGACTGGCATGTGTAAACGTTGATTCAGTCTTGTCAGCCAGAGCAGTCCTGTTCATTCCCAGAAGTGTTGACTTCATCTTGCCTTTGGAACAAAACGGATTTCGGAGGAGAGGGTTGGTCTGTTGCTTCGAGTAAAGTAACCCCATTGACTACCTTCTTCGTCCGGTATGATGATGTAACCCCACCCCAGCTTTTTATAATGAGTTAGGCTTTGCATTGCAGATTTCGTATTCAAACTCAGTTGGAAATTCGCTAAGGATGAAATCTGATTGCTCCATGCACGGCTTATAGCTTTGGCGCATAAGGACTGGTCCAATAAGTGCGATTATCTTAAAGGAACTCTTTTTATCATAGGCCTGGGCCTTGTGACTGGGGCACCCTTGGCTAGAGGCATTCTCTCCGGCAAATACATCAACGGCATTCCAGAGTATTCAAGAGCCTCCCTTCCGGTAAATCAATTTGTTTTGACGATAATTTTCAAATGCATTTTCTTAATAAAAAATAAACGTACTTGAACGGCTTGACAACAAGATCTAGTCGATTTGCGTCGGTCCAGCCTAATGGTAATATTCCAAATATCAGTCAAGAGATTGTTAGCTTTATTCGTTAGTGTTGGATGACAGAGTACGCTCCTGTTGCGGCAGTTTAAGCCTTGGGCTGAATCTAACAAACAGAGCATTTAAACCAGATCTCAAAGTACGCAGAGACATCAGGCGTCAGTGGAGCGAGTAGTGTATTTATCACAGAATAAATAAATAATAAGTTAGCAGTTGAGTGAGATTCGCACGTCCGGCATCGCCAGTGGTCTTCCGCGTGCGTTGAGTGAGAGCGTGTCTGTGTCAACCTTGACGTTAATTGGTCAGTTTGGAAAAATTGAGATTGTTTGAACACTGGGCAGAGCTGTAAGGGGTCTTGAAGGACTCTTAAATTATAAGGAAGAACAGAAGACTTCAGCTCTCCGTCTAGTAAAACATTGTGTTTGAAGATAAACCAATATCTAAGCTGGGCAAAAGCCCAACCAGGAGATCTGCCTGTGGATGTTTTGGACACGCAGAAGAGTATCAAGGGC
This sequence comes from Schistocephalus solidus, assembly GCA_017591395.1. NCBI lineage: Eukaryota > Metazoa > Platyhelminthes > Cestoda > Diphyllobothriidea > Diphyllobothriidae > Schistocephalus > Schistocephalus solidus. Next base: position 22,539 of record WEDG01008227.1, read on the forward strand.
CAAAAAGTGGTTAATCAATTAAACTTTTTGCGCACGGCAACCCTTAACTTGATCTCATAGGGCAGATTTGAACACCATAAAAACAGTACCCATGGTACTACGCCTGGCCTTATATACAAAGTTTAATGGATCAGACATATGGGAGGAGGATGGCACAATGGCATCTAAGTAAGAGTAAGAAATGCGAAAGTGCAAGCAATTGGGCAGCAAGGTTTAGAACTAGAATAAGTCGATTTTAGTGATAGGAGGAATTTTTATTGCACGGCAAACGTTATGAATTTTGGCCTGTTTGGACTCGAAATATCACACTTTTAAGTCGAATTTGTTCTTTTCATGAGCTGCTTACAAATCCTACCAGGTCAGGATTGAACATTTTGATTTTCAAACGCAGACGCAAACCAAGTTACGGCAACACATTTTAAGCAAGGAAGGACAGGAGCAGCAAGCACAGGTGGCGCAAATCTCCCAGCTAGCACACCGGCTCGGTCTCTCCACCTCCCAACTGGCTATTGGTACGTGCGCTGCCAATTTTGGTGCAGGCGTCTGTGTGTGTTGGAAATGCCAGTTACTAATTGTTTTAATCTCCTGTGTATTAGCTTTCACGCAGGCGCCTGTCCAACGCCAACGGGGAACCCATGGTAATAGCACCTCTAGGCTATCTCGCGCGAATGCCAATGAAAAAAGGTGGTTTTTGCGTTTCCTGGGTAGCTGCGATGAAAACAAAACTTGCTGCATTTAAGTGTTCTTACTGAACCAATTAAAACGAAAGTCTCGTGTGTAAGTATCCTTGCTTTCATCGTCGCACGGTTTTACTCCAAAAAAGCAGTCCGCGATTACATCGAAAATCGATTAAAATTCCAGAATAGGCTTTTAATCCTACTGCTGTCCATGGTTCAAGATAATAGCCAATAAATTCAAACCCAGAGTTAATAAAGTGAAAGCAAACCCTTACGTGTCGATTTTTTAGAATATAGGAATGAAGGGCTCATATTACATCATTTTTTTCAGTATGCCATGCATTAACTATACGTTTGAAGCAGTTTACCTCCACTGACTTACTTACTGTGCATCTTTTCAACTAACCTTAATTAAATGGTTATGTAATAGACTAAAGAACATTCGGCAATAATTCTTAAAGTTGTGTTGTAAGATAAGTTAACATAGCACTGAAACTATTTCTCGTGTGCATTCCGGCATGAATTATTCTTGAAGACATGAAACCCATCAACCATTCATTGTGAAATTCGACAACTAAGGAAGCATAAATCGAAAAGATCATAAGTTAGATTCCAATTTCACTGCTGAGACACTCTACCTGACAGCAATACACTACTTCACCTTATCTCATTACTTGGCCGACTCGTCTTATAGTACTAACCGGAAATGCAGCGACAGCACTGAGCTTAGTAGATTGGGTGTCAATTCAAAAGCGTCCGTCCTTATTTTCAGTATATTGCGTACGTCAAAATTTGGGAATAAACTTGTCTTGGGGATCATCCAGATCTTTGCGGGCTATTTGACCGTTTAAGGGACACAGAATACGATATTTTTGTAGTGGTCACCTTTACGGATGCCAGACAATAGGGTCAACATATATTTATGTCCTGGTGTGTTTTGGGGAAACTCTGATTGCCCCAAGAGACGACCCAACAGACGGATAAGCATTGACTAAAATATAATTCAGATCTAATCTGCATAAGTGGAGGTGGTGGTACTTGACATTCCCACCGAGTAATGGATAATCGCGGTCATTTACTCGTTTCGCAAGGAGTTTCATGCGAATTCCTGAGGAATTTTTTTAAAAGATCCAGCACACTGGTTTGACCTGTAGGCAGCTTTATTACAGTTATTTCCCGTTCCCTAACCATAACGATGAAAGCAGTCTCCTTAGACTGCAAATGCGATTCATTGTGCCACAGATTGCTCGTTTTACAAATCATTCGACCCACACGCATGAGTCTAAGCTCTTTAGCAATGACTGAAGTCGTGACCATTTGTGAAGTAGGTTTAATTAAATGCTCACGTCAGAGGGACCGATATGTACGACCAAGGTGAATGACCAGAGCTTTTTCGTTGTGACCGCTCTGCATGTTCGAGGCAGTACTTCAAGAACTACGATCTCCTGAATTTAATTTAGAAGCGCGTTGTGAACTGTATCCCAAAGCGTGATGGCCAGTCACGCTAAAGATCTAACTATAGTTCAAAACGTTTATATCCTACCCACTCACCCTGAACATAGATCGAAAGCTGAACCATAACCCTTAGCCTAACCACAACGTCGACTCCTAACCGTTCACACATCAGACAACTACAGTGGATAAAAGGCATTCCTTTCACCAGACTGAACTCTAACTACTGAAATGGCCTTGCCAGGAGAGGAAGCCACATTCACTAATTAATCACCAATGACATAAGTTTTCCTCCATACATTTTTAATTCTTGTCCACTTTGAGAGGAGGGGCCACTGAGGAGAGCAACAAATTTGGAATTAACATTTAAAATAAAGAAGGGAACTCAACAACTTTCGATATCATTTAAACGGAAAGGAACAAAAGAAGATCCTTTCCTGAAGACGTTTCGTTGCTAACCCACCTACTATAAACGCTGTAAGTACTAACGGTCTAAAACTGCAAAAAATCTGGCGATGTTGTCTTAAAAAATCCAGTCGAAAACCATCTGAACCTGCGCAGACAGAAGTTTAAGTTAGGTTACCCGGAGGATCGCGTAATGTCCTTAGTGTAGCTGACCTTATCTTTAGGGCATGTTCTTTTGGTTTTTTTCAGCCTGGTGTCTCAAATCACCGCATGTGAGCTGTGTTCTGCTTGGAGCCGCTACCGAAGACCAGCTTCAAGAGGACATGGAAGCAGTTCTGGTGAGTGTTCTAGCGATTGTAACCCTTCATAGCAGATCCAAGCCTAAGCTAAGCAGGGAAAACAAAAGGCATTTAACGGGCAGCAGATCAGGCAACGGTCGACTTCCTTCCCTTAATTCTAACCTCTGCACAAATCCATGCTTCCTCTTCTGTGACCCCCAGAATTTTACGATCAATCACCTTGGTGCTAATGGTGACATTTTACAACCGACTGTATAGGACTTATCCGTCGAGTTTAGGGGTGCAATCGACTGATCCGTTGACCAGGACTGACACAACAAACTAAGTCTACCTTGGTGAGATTAGGCATCCACCTCTGTCATCGGCGGACACTGAACTTCACTGCGTCCGAACTGGCTAGGGGAAGGAAGATTTTGCTGAAAATTTCCAAGCAATTAGTGGGAGTCAGACAAAATTTTTATTGGCAGCTGAACCTTGTCAACAAGGACAAAGGAGACTGGAATGGCCATTTCTGGCTTATAAGCCATCATCAGGCAGCCTTACCAGAACGCAGGCACTGCGGCACCCGAGGGTCAAACCCGCGACTCGTTGATCAGAAGTTCAACGCTCAGACCGACTGTGCCACAGGCTCGTTGTCTTGCCAAGCTACTTTTCGAGAAGTTCCTTGCCGAAGCTCCCTGTTGGCATGTAATCCAAATTTAAACCTAGAAGCGCATTTTCCGAATTCATATTGGTAGCTGTTTTCGGGATTAACGACTAACTGCTGGTCTGAAGCACATTTTTGTACGACGTAAATTAGCCTGCAAGCGTGACATCTCTTTGATATTTCTCATTGGTTAAGATGCTTCACCTAGCCACTTCAAGCCCTTATGCCCATGATTCATATCCGGGTTTGTAAAGTCTGTAATGCTGCACCGCCTTTGCAGCTTTGTAGTACCAAACTGCAGCGTGCGCCGGTCAGCATGATGCCGGAAGTCTCGACCTAGCCCAATTCGCAAAATTACTGGAGTCTCAGTTTGAGGCAAATTGACAACCTACATGGCCTCTCTCTCTCTCTAGCGCCCGTGTGGCCTAATGGATATGGCTTCGGCTTCAAATCCCACCGTGGATGCTATTTGGGCGAAAGTAAGCATTTCCGGGGGTTTTCGAATAAGGCATTCCCGAAAAGTTTATTTCACCCGGACAGTTTTTCTGTCGAAAAAAGAAAACGCCGCAAAATTGTCGTAGAATGGAGAAATCGGCAAATCAAGGGACGACAGAATCTTGTGAGCTTCAAAGGTCACATATTAAAATGACTTTCTGCCCCATTCCGGGCCTAATTGTTTCGAATTACCGCACAATTACGCTAGTAGTCTGAGTCAGGATCGTAAACGGACCTCGCATGAACTCCATCTTCACATTCATGTATACCAACACGCAAAGTATAATCTTCAAAATGAATGAACTACTATTCCAGATAGTTAAACTCTCTCCAGAAGTTATCTCAATAACAGTAACGTGGTTATTGAAACAGGTTGACGTCAGGGAGGTTGCACTTCTTGGATTTCAGCTAATTCGCAGCAATAGAACAAAACCGAAGGAGTAGAGTTCTCGCTACGTTTGTAAAGCCTGACCTACTTGGTCCATAAGAAACCGCTCCACTGACATTTAGTATGGAAGCAGTTGAACATAAGGGCAACGGGTTATCAAGGCCTCAATTTATTCACCAATGAAAATCAACCCTGCAGCTGAGGCCAAACTGCTTTATCGGCCTCCAACAACTGCTCTGGAGCAGCATTCAACCGGCAATTTCAGTGTACTATAAGCGACTCGCTTCTCATCCAATATGTGATGTTTCCAACGAGAGTTCATGAATGCCAGCAGATGAACTGTCTTGTGTTCACGAATTCGCCTGACAACATCGACGTTGTGAATTGCTTACCTCCTTAGATCAGAGCAAAAGTGTCTTTTTCGTTTTCGCCTGCCATCCCCGCTGTATCTCTGACCAAATAGTTGGTGTGACGATCTCGAAGAGGTGAGAAATGATCTACAGACTATTGACCGGGCATCAATACCCTCTGGCGATATCGACGGGCTGTTGGCCAACTCAAAGAGATGGTCCACAACGTCATCTCCAAAGGCTCTCCGGACACGCGAAGAAGAACTTGCTGGTTGACTCAATCCGTAAAGAACGAATTTATCAAAAATATTAAACTGAAAATCTTCCCTCGATGATAGGACATCTGACTCACACAACTTTTACAAGGTGTAGAGTACACGGCGCAAAATTCTCATCGCCAAAGATCGGCGTCCTATGATCTTGCCACAAACCTTGACGGTCACCGTCAAACAACGCGCCGATCGAATCCCCAAGGGAGAACTGAACAGCAATGGCGGAAGAATAGAATTGTATTACCGTATTCTAACAGCTATCTTTCTATACAAAAGTGCAGCTAGCTTTAAACTCACCTGCGGCGGCTCCACCCCAACGAGTTTCTTTCCAAACTCTATGCCATTTAAACCAATTCAGGCTACTACAATAACATATGATTATACTCGTTTCAAAAGTGAGTATAAGTTCATGATTTGATTTCCCTACATGCAAATAGCTGCTTGCATGTCGCATGCAATTATGTTAACAATGAAATTGCCGACAGAGGCAATGGATGCTGGAATGGCCATGTCTAGTTTATTAACAATCATCAGCTAACCATAGTCAATTCCATGCCTTGCAACCCTTGCGTCTCGAACGTGCGACCTTTTAGTTAGAACTCCAACGTCCTAACCACCAGGCCACGATTTCATTGTCCTGTCGGTTGCGATCGAGTCCGCCTAGTCGGTTGTGTCATTCTACTGCTTTATGGCTAGGCTCGAGACAGTGTACCAATGCATAACGGGACGCGTGTGTCCCGTCACGCGATATTCAAACAATTTCCTTTTTAAGTATCGTTATTTGTGAGTGCTTAGACAATTTGCGAGCAAAGGCATCTATCCTTCTCTGAATAAAACTGAACTGAACTGCGATTAACTGCATATACTGAGCTGACTGATAAGAGCAAGTCAACGGTGGTTGTCCTATATACTACTCAAAATAACAGTCTTCGTTAAGCAGGCTCTGCCTCTATCCAAACTCCTCTACGATTTTATCCCGCTTGCCCAAAGCAGACATCAAGTCGAATTCTCCATTTACCAGCATCTCTTTATTAATCTCCTTGTCCAACCCGATGAAAATTTATCGAAAGAAAATTTACGTCCGAGGTTAGATCAGTTAGATTCCGGTCGACAATACTTTTTCGCTATGCGAATTCCTCCGTTTCTCATATCCCGCCAGTAGAACCACTTAGATTACTAAGATTACGGAATATCTCCAGTATGTCTATTGTTGTACAACAACATCTAGATCGCTCTTGTCCTTTTAGGCCATGAAGTCGGTCTCCAATGCGGTCCTCGGAGAAATTGAAAACATTCTGATGAGCGATCGGGAGTCGGAGGGATTCCTTTGAAGAGAGCAGCCTTTCGTGTACATTCAGGCCTTCATTCACAATCCTCTCCCCTCATGTGTCATGCTGGAATGAAGGCGATTTTCCAGGCTAAAATAATTTATCTTTTTCTTAATGAAGATGAAAATACTGGCTGTGCTTAATCAGCTAACATCTTTAACACTCTTGTAGTACGTACGTGTCTGGGAGAACTACCAATAAAAACCACTTCTGTCCTCGAAGTTAACTGATTAACCATGCCACTTTACTTAAATGTGCAACTCTGACATTGCAAGGCTGGTAGAGTCAGCGAAATAAATCCATCACTCTCCATAAGGTACGACTGGCAAGAACAGCAAACAAGATTGGTTGTGGCGGGTGTTTACTAGCAAACAAATGTCAAAGCTGTACAGACCGATGGGTGATTGAGTGGGAAGGGGGTATTTACAGAGGCGGGAAAGCCTGCACTTTGCTCACCACTAACTTCTGTTGTTGGTGCGCCAAATAGCCTTTGATTTTGCCCTGAAAGGCACAAATACATTGCTAATTGGCAATCGTTCGGAAAAACAAATCAGTCATAAATGGTACTGAATAGTAATTAGTAGGCAAAGCGATAACCGTAAAATTAGTTAAACGTGGCGTGCTCTCAGACAAGAACGTCCAAGGAACGTTCGCTGAGAAAGACCGATGAAAAGAAGACACCACATTGGCATATGTCCGCTTGGGTCTACAGTTTCAGTCAAGGGCTCTCGAATGCGGTAACACAACAACGAGTAATTAATGATAACGAAGCATTGCCAGTAGTCTATCTAGTCTTTTAGGTGATATTTCTCAGCTGTCCGAGACACTGTTTGACTGCCTAAGCTGTCGGACCTGTGCCGACAACTACATTCGTTTGCCGACAGAAAGGATAGGCGAGTTCCCGGAAGCAGTCCAGAAGAAGAATATGCGATCCCTGCTGCAAGAAGTGTACTGACCTGACGTTTCGGATTTTCACCCAAACCCACCAAAGATCACGGCCCATTCAACGGGACCCGTTCACACCTAGAAGTTCACCGAGGTTACAATTCACGTAAGAGGTAACAACCACATGAATCGCGAGCTAATTGAGTAGTGGTTCGTGGGCCCGCAGTCAGGGAACAACGCAATGAACCCCACTTCCATATGCTGAGCTGCGAATCTGTTTAGGAACAGTGATTGGCCACGCAGGCGAGGCAAAGGCGAACAACAGCGCCTTAATGCCGCGTAATCTTCAACCCAAGGATCAACAACGATGATGTAATCACAGCCATGAACAGCGCGATTTCGACCTACCATAGCATTAAATACGACCCTCAGGAATGAGTGCTGCTAATTATGTTTGCATGTAACCACATGGTAACTGCGTCCTATAAATACTGCGCTTTTTGTATCCCATAATCCTTCTTTGTGACTGCCGCTGATGGTTGGTGAGAATCCAAAAAGTCAGGTCAGTGAAATTCTTGTTTCGGCGATCGCACCTGCATCACTTAGGCATTAACAGCGCCTAGCAACGCTACTCGTGCATGCCTTAGTCGAAAGAGGAGGAGGTACGTTTCAGTAAGATCGCTGCGCGCAGTATGCGGGAGACAGGTCGATTCGCCGACTCTCAGTTGTGGCCAAATATTCCAGCTTGACGACAAAGACACGCGCAGCCATATAAAAGCTGTTCATTTGCATTTTTCGTTCCACGTGGGCCCAAAAGCATAGTACAATAAAACGGTGGTACTGAGGACTGAAGTATTCCTTTCCCAAGTCTCCTTTCGACAAATCAGAAACCAACATTTTCGTCTCTATTAGTGAGGAAATAGTGTGTTTGGACCGGTGGCGTTAGGAGGGAGGGGTGTAGGTATCAAGGTCGGTCAGTTCAAACCGCTCACCCAATCAGAAAAGAAACACAGACCTGTCACGTGCACTGACCAACGAAAGGCCCTCCATGGAGAAAACTAACAAAAGGGTAACGATAACCGGAATCAATGATGCTTCTGCTTATTATAATGCCTTTTGTCGTTCAAAATGACTGTTGAGTCAATGAGTACATCAAAGAAACGCCACTGAATCTGTGCAGACGTTGATCAATTCACCAACCCCCTTCATCATCAGAGATTGAGATTGCAGGACGTAGGAGTCCTTAGTTAGCATGGAGATCTCCCAAGGCCTGTGTCATTCGGGACCAAGGGAGTGGAATAGCGCCGAAACTATAACGTAACGGAAACCATCAATGCAGGCGGCGAGGGGACGAATGATTGAGAGTGACGAAGGTGTCAACAAGCAACTCGGGTGTGGTCTGGCCTTTCAAAAAAGCATTATACTTATTCCACATTTCCCGCAGCGTCACTAAAACGCTGGGAAATAATTACATCATAGGAGCTTGGCAAAGTTGCGTTCAACCCCTATGCTTGATAAACGAACAAAAAGCGGGGGTTTCACGCAGCGGGGTATTCAGAACTGGAATTGAGCGCCCGGCTGGATCACGACGGAGAATATTCCAGAAACGGTCACTCCAGCCTGCAGTCATACCGAAGTGAACATAAAAAGCGAACCCAACTTTAGGTCTGCGCCAAGATGCTACGCGTCATGGGTAGCACAGAGCAGTCCAACCGTCGCAGCACCGGTGACATGCGAGTGAGGCAGCCTTGCACAGCATCTACCGCACTCTCCTCTCTTACTGACCTTACTCAGGTATGCAAGATAACGACACGACAACCGAAGCGGAGGACGCGGGCGCACTGGCTGACAAGGCAAGCGTGCCACCCACGACCTGGCCCATACAGCATGCACCAGGCTCCTGTATGGGCAGGTCGGATCTCACATGAGTGAGTACCACAAGGACCACATTAAGGAGTAATTATAGCTTGACTCAGATTTCTTATATGAACAGAGTTATCCCATAAGTTGGCAATATTCGTAGTGGGTGTGTCTTGGGGATTGATTCTCTAGTGTAAGCCACAATCCCTATTTCCTCCTCCGTACACCAGTAGATTGTCCGAGTCTGTCAACAAGCTGGTGCAGGGATTGGAGGTAGTGGCTGATGCGGCGTTGAGGCCTTTGTTTAGACGGGCCATGACACCCCTCCCATTGCAGTTTGACTCCGAATACCCAGAAGGACCAAGTTGAAAGCCTCTCCAAGCCAGTCGTGATAGATTCACGAGCTTCAATGCTCTTATAATGAGGAGTGTACTTATTTGCCGTGAGGACAGATTCTCCATTTTCGGCTTCACTCCACTTTCTCCTGCCCTGTAGCATTCGACTGCACGGATCTGTCAACCCACGAGTGATGTGATTGGAAGCAGTGCATGAGGCGGCTTGTCGGCCCACGATTAAGGCGCACCTTAACACGTATGTGCGACAGTACTAGTATTAGGCCCCCAACTGCTATGCGCTTCCCAAAAATTGCGTGCAGTGAGACAGTCCAGAGCAGTGTAGGAACCAGAATTCTGCGGCTAAACAACGAAAACTCTGTGAACCTAAGCCGAAAAGGCAGCTTACGTCATATATCAGGTTTGAAAGGATACAGCTTGTCTCGTCAGAATCGACGTCCTCCATCTAAAGCGCAAAGGGACAGGAAAAGCGATGAGTGAGTAACGCGCAATTAAGGCACTTCATTCGGACAAAATAGCACAGAACTAATAGAAGCGAACAGGCGAGTCCCAGGAAGCAGTCGTGAAGAAATAGGCACGATCGCTGGGACAAGAGCTTTATCAAACTGACGTTTCAAATTTCCACTCGAATTTGATGGTGGATTCGAGTGAGGATCCGAAATCTCAGCAATTGTCTCTTTCATAGAGAGCACAGAACCTTAGCCTTGATTTGTAACCAAACAGGGTGGTCTGACATTTCCAGACAAACACGATCTGAGAGTGAAAAACTGTATGCGGAACGGTTTGCAACCGTCTGTCTAATGGTCTACATCCTAAAGACGGCACGCACTCTTAACTTTATAAATATCGGCCAGCGGACAAAGTGATTAATGAAGTTAGCATCAAAACGAAGCACGTCTGATAAATACGGATGCAACTTATTTTGTGGGCTTAGGCTCTCACGCGGACTTCCACTCTGTAGAGTACGATCACATTGGAGTGTCAGTAACTGATGTAATCATAAGCCTCGGAACCCTCCTCTGCTAGGGAGAGCGTACAGTTGACAGACAACGAGGAATAAACAAGACGACCGCTCCATTCACTACGGTTTTTCTCAATACTAATTCTTGACGAAGAGAACGCTCAGCTGTCACCGTGACCGAGAGGTTCTGTCCAGGGGAAAAAAGAGCTAGCTTCTAAGGGCATCCACGCATATTGCCCAATCCACAGATGAGGCAAGAATGGTAACAGTCTGATGTTAGAGGATAAAAATACTTACCCCCATGAATTTCAGAGCGTCCGTAAATGCAGCAATTGGGAGCAAATGCGTTTTTAGGATGCTGGCGCTGAAATAAGAGGATCAAACATCCAACAACTGACAAGGACTTACATCCGCTTGAAGAGGTTTCGATAGGCTATCACCTTCAGTTTTTCCAAAATAAGGAAGATACCGCAGGATATGAAAAAGTCCTCGTACCGACCGAGGTCTTCATTGAGCCTTTTTATGTTGCCTGATCTGTGAAACAGTGAGGTATTGGCGCGGGAAAGGTAGGAACGTACTTTGCGGCCTCCGCGATGCCCTCGAACTCCCTCAGGTTGTATTTTCCCAAGAGCTTCTGTTGGGGGAAAATGCCCTAAAGCAGACGACGGAGAAAAGTGGAAGAGACTATGAGAGCGGCGATCGTTTCATAGCCCATCTTGCAGGAGAACATCTGAGACGCTATCTGTGCAACATCCTGCTTGCTTTAATCCGAGTGTTGTTTTTTGTTTGGAAAGTTTATTAACAACTGTGCACAGATTATTTGCGATTCCGGTTAAATGTCATGGAAAGATATGCAATTAAAAGTCGACCACAGGTATTCTACCTTAAATATAAAAGAATAAAAGTAACAGAATTCTGGATAATCACGCACGTGGATTGAATTCTAGGTCACACACATACCATACACTTATCTCCCCCGGTCAGGATTAGAACCTAGTTCTGCCATCTTTGAACCTGTCTAGACAACCTCAAACTTCCAACCTCACAACCACAACACGATTATTAGTTTTTGTTGTTGTTAGTTGTTTTAAAAAGACGAATAAAATTTAACTGGAGTGATCAGGAGTCATCGGAAAAGTACGCGTGACAACTTTCACTTCCTCAAGTACTCTAACAATGGAACTCCAAAAAAGTTGGCAGCTTCTAGATGGACTCGAATTATGCTGGTTATTGTGGTAACCACGAGCATGGATAGTAGAATAGTGAAAGCTAGTTTCAATAAAGTTTAAGTTAAAAGAAAGGATAGCTATTTGAATGAAGAGCTTATACCAGATGTAAACGGAGCTTCGGCAGACCAAAAATGCAACATACCAAAAGCATTCGGACAGGGATAAGATAAATAAGAACCATTCGTTTGTTTCGTTCGCTGGATGACAGGCATCGTTCAAAAGCAAAAGTCAAGGCCGTATTGGCTACAAGAAGTCAATAAAATGCAGATTATGAAAACAGATATTTCAATTCAAGGCATTAAAATATTGCTAGGCATTTATTTCTTCCCCGTGAAGGAAATTTGGTTTTATTAGACTTGTCTAATAACAGGCGTAAGTTCCGAAATTAACGAAAGAAATTAGGGTTCTGTCTAGGAAAATATATATAGCAATACTCACCTAATTTAAATTCTCCATCAAACATGGCTTTCCTTCCAACATAATAGTTGAAGGTAACTCGTTGAGCGAGGCTGAAGTGCGGGTCCATGTTCATATTTTCAATAGCCCTGATTATTGATTTGCAGAGATTCAGTTTATTTATCTATTTAAATGGCAGTGCGATGGAGTTGGATAAGTATGTTGACAGTACCTGAAAATATATCTTGAAAAGTTGATTTGCAAGACCCATCATGCCCCTCTTCTTAGAGTCTTCGATTGCTGTCCGGCTTTTGGGATAAAATATAGTGGTGATTAGACAGTGGCAGAGGAAATATACTTAGTAAGTGCTAATGCTGAATTTGCCGAATTGCAGGGTTTGACGGCAGTTTTAAAAAAACCTTTCCCAACAATACACACGGTGAACAGAATCGGTCACCTTTGGAGATGATTTTCAAAACCGACACATTTTGATATCTAGAGCGGAAATCAGAGAAATTCTCAGACTATTCACTTTTGCAACTCGATCCTTTTTCATGGGTGAAGGAACGTTATGTATTAAAGACGGAAATAACAGTTAACTCGTTCATAGATTATGCAAACAGAGTAGGTTGGGCAACAAAATACAAACAACACCCGCATACAAAACTCTTGTAAAATTATAAAATCAAGGGATATCCAACTTAGGATAGGGACAGCAGCTATAATTATAGAATCTTACCTATCTGCAGCACAAATCTGAAACAATTTCATGATCAGCTGAGCTACGCGTTCCATATGTCCACCGTAGGTGGACTTTGGTTCGGCCTTGCCTGTTGTTGATGTATCGAGTGCAGTCGCAAAACTTCGAAGGTCAACAGCTGAAGTCAACACGACGGGAAGCATCCAGTTTTCTTCCTTTACCTCAGAAAATATTTTTGCAATAGCCGTAACAAAAATGTTAAGGAATAATGCAACGTGAATCGACGCAAGGACTTGGAATTTCAAGTGAGATATACTGATTCGCCGGTGGGCTTTTAGGATGGACACAAGTAACACTCAGCAAAAAAAGGGCAATAAGAAAACCAAAAAAACGTTTTTATTAGTAAGTTTGTAATATGCATCTTAAGTAGAAAACCAAAGACGTTCCAGGCAGGCGATAACGACACTACAAACACGTTAACACTTGCAAAGGATTCAGGGCGGACGACCTTAGGTGCTTGGGAACAGGAAATCACTTGCCTAGCCATCCCTGATAACCTACCTAGTGATCTGAGTAACGGCTGCACTAGATTGTTGTGCCTCGACGCAGAACCCTTTTGGAACGATGCACTCACACCAAATCAAACAAATTCTGATGTGGTGCACGACACTCGGCTACAAGTGATGGATTCCAAGTTCTAATGTATGAGATTCCAACCATTTTCGCGAAAAAGAGGTATTTTAAAGGCTCCAGTTCGGCCCTTTACTAAAAATGGTTCTATTTTGAGGAGATCTGTAGTATTTTTCAGTATTCCATCGACTTAAGAAGAAAAACTTTCTGAGAAGGGCGAACGAAAGATAAGCCGTTTTCTACAATTTCATTTCCCTAAAATTGCATAAGAGATTTCTACTTCATGGATGTAGACTATTAGCTGAATGATTGGCTGATGGAAAATTCAGCAATTCGATTTAAACAGACAGAATTTCAGGATAACAGTGGTTGCTGAGTGTTGATAGGGGTGCAGTCAAATAAAATTCTAATTCGTTGGATAATTTTTTTTCATGTTGAGCCCGGGCGTTCAGTTCAACGCCTCATAACAATTTTGCGGCATTACGCTAACTCACATGCGCTTGATGACGCTTGTGCGGCTAGATTCATCATAGGCCTCAATTCGCACTCAAGCATACATGCGCCGACACAATTAGCTGTTCTTGCCATGGTTATCCTTGTCCCATCCTTACCCTCCCACGTCAGTTAGCACAAGCGTCTCACGGTTTGAATCCCGGCCACTTAGGGTTCGAACTCACGCAGAGACAGGCCTGGACTTGTGATCTGGGAACTGCTCTTGGAGGTGTGCGGGTAGGGACTGTATAACTGGACGTGTCTATCGTGTGCACTCTGGGCAGGATTTCTTTCAACACAAGCCCTAGCGTACGCGTAGTGCACCGACACAGGCGATAGGGAGTTGCCTCGGCCAACGAATGTACGTAATACTACTCAGCTACGCATGGCCCTTACACAAGCGTCCTACGACGCTAGTAAATTCTATAAGATCTAGATCTACACCGACCTACCGGTGCAATCGATGACAATAAATCAAACTGTAGTAAAGCAAAACAGTGTAGTCAGGAAATTCCGAGAAAATTCTACACTTTCACGAGGAAGAATATGGTAAATGAAGGGGCAAATAAACTACAGCCATCTCAAGTAGCATTGGTTTGTAACAATTATCACCTCCAACACATCCTATAGGAGTGAGAAACCCAGTAAAATCTATGGTCCAGAGACCCCGAGGTAGACAATGACCAAGTGCAAGGGAACAGGGTGAAACGATTCATAAGTTGATAAAATAGAAAAGGATATTTCACAAGAATAACTTGGCAAGCACATGCCTCCTCGAAATCGCCCTTATTAAGAGCCCACAAACACCTGTGAGAAGGTATAAAGAAAAATAAGTGTCAGCTACCTTAAATGCGCAGAAACAATCTCATCCCATGGGGGCAAGACGATACCCATTACTGCATTTTCCGGTTCTGGGACACGCAACTGTGCACTTAAGGCGTGTCGATCGGAACAATTCAGATAATTCTGACATAAGACTCGAATACCTTACCGCCAGATCCGTTCCATCGCACAAACTAATTAATCGAGAAACCTATATTTTAAATTTAAAAAATATTGCTACAGCGAACCTCCTTGAGGTAATATTGAAGGCTGATATTAGACATCACGGAATAAAGGGATGAGAGAAAACGAGAACATAAATATGATTGGTTGATTTTTCTATTTCATAAAGTTTGCGCTTCTTAAAAGTTAACTATTAACCAACTTACATAGACAACTGAAATAATAACATATTTCATTTTATTCATGGATCTCTTGATATTTTCATAATTTTTTTGTGAATTGACCATAAATATGCAACTAACTTTACATGCTCATTTCTAAGTAAATGGACAGCTCGTAGTAAATAAGCGTAATGACTAAAGAGCAGGGTAAGATTGAGAACAAATAAACTAAAAATAGAAACGGGAAAATTCACTGTGATTCAAAAGAGTTACTAAAATCAACGGAAACCGTTGGAGGCAGCGCGTAAGTCTGGTAGGTAAGGACACGCAGAATTGAAAGTTAGTCTACAGTTATCTCGGCCGGTGTACAAGGAATAAGCATCAATTCTCGATGATTTAGACTGACAGGGGGTCCAAATTGCTGAAAGAAGGGATAAAGCGGAGTACTTTTCACAGTTTTACTGCTAAGTCTTCACAAATGACGCAAGGTTTCATCGTCCGTCAGCGGATTACCCGCCGACTGCAAGTATTAGTCACATACTATTCTCAGAATTTCTGATCTGAAGGGTAGTAACGAAATTAAAAGTGTTTAAATCTCCAGGAGCAGATGAACTTTCATTCAAGCTTCTGAAAGAGCTTGCCAATGACCTTTCCGCACATCTTCCAGTGCTCTTTCAAATGTCATTTGACTCGGTAATACTTCCTATCGATTGAAAACTGGCGCATATAACTCCCTGATACAAAAGCGCTAGCCGGTCGTCAGTGAGAAATTACAATCCCAAAAGCTTGACATAAATCGTTGGCAAGGTTATGGAAAGAATCATCAAGAGCGAATGAGTGCTCACGTGTTGTTTGAAATTGGTTTCGAATTTTAAGTACCTCGAGTCTACGAGTTTTTAGTCTCTACTTCAGTGTAGAAGACACGGTGCTGGACAATTATTAAAGAATTGTCTTTATATTCCTCTGAGTTTGTAAATTGCGACTTGAACCCTCGCTCTTTGCTGCTTTCTGAATCTCACGCCGGCTGTGTGCTCCCTGCATCTGCTCTGAATCGCGGAAGGGGTTCAAACCAAAGGCTGAGTACTTATATTTTCATATTCTTATTGTTGACTATCCTAACTGACTCTCTGTTAATTTTCTGGCAATTCCAACATGCAAAACTCAAGTTCCTTAAGTTTATTGTCACAAAAAATTGGTCCACGACCTAGTTTTGAATCTGCACCACAAAATTGCTTGGGACCGTCTATCGGTGCCTCTACCCACTCGGCCATATTGGCAGGGGATCTTGTTAAGCAAGTTGATGGACAAGCAGAAAACAATTGCGACTATCGTTATTCTGCTATTTGTTTACCTCCCGCTAAACGGGGTAAAAGTTCAGTAAGCTTAACTAATGTAGCTTACGAAGACAAAATATGTATGGAGTGTTTCAGCCTCCAGCAGAAATTCTCAGGGATGGAGCAGGAAATAAGCAATCTAAGACAAGAAATAGATAACTTAAAAAAATCTATATCTTGTCCAACTGCTACAAAAGCTCCTATTCGTAATAAACCTACCATAAAGCAAAATTCGTATTCATATATAGCTTCTTCAAGCTTTCATAAAAGGCACATTAAACATATCGTGATTGCTGGACCCGGTAAACCAGAGGAATTTTCGCTACTTCCGAAGGGAGCCCCATCTAGTCCTTGTGCCACTCCACCAGTACTTAGTTCGGGTAGCATCAGCACTAATCTGGCTTTACCACCCATCGCTACATCACTGGTAGACGTTGCACCAACATGCGATGTTGAAGATGTTGGCAAGTTTGTAAAGCCAAAGAAGAAAGGTCTAAGAAGAACAAGTCGTGCAGAGATTTAGCTCCAGCCTGCCCAACACCCGGTTCATCTGGACCTATCAGGCAAAGTGAACTGGTTACCAGTACTCACTCAGCTGAAAGATCTGAGTTACAAACGGGCCCTCGATTGAGTCGAAAACAGAATGTAGTCATTAAAGGTGCATCGGAGTCAGCTTCAATTATTCCAAAGGAGCGAGTTAAACATGACTTGGAACTCATTCAATTGTATGTAAAAACGCTGCTAATGGACGGTGAGTCCATTCACACTCTCAAGGCATATAGAATAGGGAAGCCTCTGTCTACACCCGACTCAAATCCTCGACCAAGACCTCTTAAAATCATCTTGGAAAACGAAGCACAGGCACAGCTCCTGTCACAGAGAAAATCAACCCTGCGGGGTCCGCATTCTGAAGTGTTTTTCCAAACGGAATATGGGCTGACCGAGTGAATGAAAATGCTACAGCTAATAATAGAACTGGAAACACGAAAGATCAATGGCGAGGCAAATCTCAAAATGAGGGATGGACAGATAGTTCAAGTGAAAAGAGCATTTCTTGTGCCGAAGGCATTCACTCTGACAGCTTGTCCCTTCTCAGAAACCAAAAACGTGCGCGCTTAAATTATTCGTATTAAATGCCAGATCTCTGCTTAATAAGATGCCTTTGCTCCAGACTCTGGTTTTCATCCACCGCCCCGACATTGTTATAGTTACAGAGACATGTGCAACACCCTGTGTATCCGCCTCCGAACTCTCTATTCTTAGCTACGCTTACATTCGGAATGATCGACACGAGGGCCGTGGCGGAGGAAGCTGTATCTATGTTAGGCAACCACTTACATTTTTCCATTGGACTTTTGCCAATTTACCGCGGTAGAGGAGAGCTGTTGGCTCCGAGTAGTTCTAAAAGATAACTACTCTTTACTCGTTGGTAGTGTCTATCGCCCACCCAATGCCAGCGAGGATTACGATCTTTGTCGCTCGCTGGCATTTCACGCCGCAGCTGACTTAAATCTGAAGTTCTGCTTGATTGCAGGTAACTTCAATCTTACTGAAATTCACTGGTTTCCAACTTCCGGTCCTGCAAAGTTCGAAGACCTACTTGAGGCCATTGATATAGGCATGTGGGACCAGGTAGTTGATTTTCCTACCCGAGGATCAAACATACTTGATCTTATTTTTTGTAGAGGTTGTCAGCCATTGTCAGTGTCACCTTTAGATCCACTTGGGAATTCTGATCATACTATTGTTCTTTCTACACTAGAACTAGAGGCTGCTGAAACGTTTTCCAAAAAATATAGGTTTTTCCGTGATTTCAGATCAGCAAATATGAGGGAATTGCTAACACAACTACATTCCCACAACTGGACTAACTTCTTTGTATGTTCGGATGTGAATAGTTGTAATGTTACTTTTTACAAAGTTCTAGGTCCACTCATTTCTCGTTTTGTTCCCCGTAAGAAAATAATTAATTTCAAGGATGAAGTCTACCTGCCTTTATCATTCCACCGTAGACTGCGTAGACTCTCCCGTCGTTTTCATCTACAAAGCGACACCTCCGTCCTGCCCTTGATCCAACAAATCTTTGAAGATGCTAAGAGGCTGTCTGACGAAAAACGACAAGCCGATTAGGTTAACTTTGCCGAAAACCGTTCGTTAAATGTTGCGAAGCGCTTTTCACGCACAGTTAAAGCGCAGAGAAAAACGCAGCAGCCCGTACTTTTAGATGCCTTAGGAAACCCAATAACTGACGCTAAGTTGACTGCTGAAAGCTTCAATGCTTTCTTATCTAGAACGTTTAGTGAACATACTGTCGCCCCCTTTCCTTACATCCGGGTTTAGATCGGTAACGTCCTCGAAACCATAACTTTTACCCTCTGGGACGTGACCGTAGCCATTCGGCGTTTTCGTCAATCTTACAGTCCAGGACCAGATGGCGTCCCGGTCACCGTTCTAAAGGCGGATGCAAACGATACATTTCCGTCCCTTCTGTATAAGATATTTATTCTTGCTTTTGAAAGTGAAACTTTCCCTTTATTATTGAAGGAATCGCACATATTGCCTATTCCCAAACACGGCCGATCTACGTCATTTGACGACTTAAGGCCAATAAATACACTACCAGCAGTCTCGAAGATCTTCGAGACCTTGATCAAAGACAAAAAGATGCGTCACTTAAGAGAGAATAACCTACTTAATGCTGCTCAGCATTGTTTTCTCGAAAAAAGGTCTTGAGACATATGCCAGCTCTCTTTCTTTGACCATTTGCTACAATCTAGAGACAGCGGTTTTGCAATTTACACCGTTTACATCGATTTCACTAAGGCTTTTAATCGTGTTGACCATGATCTACTACTGAAACTTGCCTCCTTCGGCATAGGTTACAAGCTTCTGAACTTAATATTTTCCTATTTGAATGCTCGCGCGCAACGGGTTTTAAATTTCTGATGTTATCTCCAACCCCACGCATGTGAGCAGCGGAGTTATTCAGAGCAGCGTGCTCGGCCCGCTTCTATTTTGCCTCTTTGTCAACGATGTTCCCGATTGTTTTCAGTATCGTAGGCCCTTTATGTACGCTGACGATTTAAACGTTGCCTATCGATATAAACCGGTTGATCGCAACATCGTGCTTGAGCTCTTAAAAAAGGATCTTCAGGCCTTGGCTCAGTGGTGTCACACATGGCGCCTCTCACTTTCTTGACAAAAGTGCTCCGTTATGGTTATTGCGACAACCATCAGCCCCACCTAAGCAAAGACGGTCACGATCTAAATGTGCCCGGAGTTATAAAGGATCTGGGCATATCATATTCTAGTAGTCTTAATCTGTCAGATCACTGCGCCCTGATTGTCTCGAAAGCAGGCCAAACAACTGGGTTTATTCTCAGAAATTTTAAAACCGTCAACATTAGAATCAGCCTCTATAAAATGTATGTCAGGCCTGGTCTGGAATACTGCTCGTTTCTATTTAGTCTTCTGCATGCTAGTGAACGAAAGAAGATAGAATCTGTCCAGCACTTCTTTAAAAAAGAGTTTTCTATTCAGATCACCGAAACCTGTCCTACCACCAACGCTGTGAACTTACAAGCCTTGACCCGCTGTGGCTTCGCAGATTACAGAAGGGACTATTTTTACTGTTAAACTACCAAACAGTCGTACATTTAGCCCCCTTACATCTCTGAGGCACCTCGACTAATCTCGGTGCACCAGTCATTGAGATGTATTTTTATTTCTTCCTTTGGCACGCACAGTTAGATACAGACAGTTTTTCGGTAAACGCTAAAGCAATCTAGAATAAGCTACCTAGAAGTTTCAAAATTTAGCAAAGCTATCGCTTGTTTACGCGAACTGTCAGTAGTTTTCTTCATTCAGGACACCTTCCAAAACCTTTGGGTGCTGACTCTGTGGAAGCTCTCTTCGGTTCTGATGGCGTTCCCGGACTCTGAATCCTCTGCCGGACTTTATGCTGAGGGCAATATTGCTGGCTCTGCAGACCTCAATCGGCTTATTACTCAGTCGACAGTGAACAGCCGCTTGCCGACATACCTGCTGGTGCAGGATACCGGATCCGTAACACTGAATGGAGAAGTTCTTCACCGGGCACCTGTGTTAACGCGTCCGTGTCCTGAACATTAATTACTCAATAAGCTGCAGTTTTTTTCTCCTGAAAACACCTGAAACAGCGATTAGGAGTTTTTTTCCACTGTCAGCTTGACCCTCTACTCTAGATATTTTTTTGACCTTGCCTTTAAACTGGCAATAAATAAATAAAATAAAATAAAAATTCATACAGACGCATAATTTGTTAGCAATCTGTTACCACTGGTTCCACAAAGGAATATCCTGTACAAAACATTTGCTGCAAACTCACCACAGCTTAACCAAAGCACTGGAAGTTTGCCACGTGGTTCTCATTGACTTTCAAAAGACTTTTGACACTGTGCCGCACCAGAGACTTCTGAACAAGCTAGAAAGAATTGTAATCAGGGGTAACCTCCTCAAATGGAGCAAAAACCTCCTCATTGGTCTGTGCCAGGTTGTGGGCATCGGCCAAGAGAGGTCAACTTCTACTGCAGTCAAGAATAAGGTTTCTCAGGGTTCAGTACTAGGGCCAATACCGTTTCTAATATAGGTGGACGATTGTGTTAGGGATCTGGACTGTGAAGCAGCAATTTTGCCGACGACATGCATATATGGAGTTTACTCCCGAGACCTGTGGACGAAAAACAAACTACAGATCAACCTAACACGGTTGAAGCAGTGGTCGAATACTTAGCTGTTGCGGTTCAACGTCGATAAGTGTGCAACCCTTTTCTAAGGCATCCTTCCGTATCTGTCGATAAAGGACGCTACTTTTTCAACGGCGAAGCCTTACAAGACGTGAAAAATCAGAAAGACCTGGGTTTGCCGACGACCTTTACCTTAAAACCATCGTCTCACTGCTTGATGGTGGCAACGTCCGCAATGCTGTATTGCACACCATCAGAGGAGCCTTTTTGGATTTCATTAAATATCTCTTCACTAAGATTTATGGAACATTCGTTAGGCCAAATTTGGAATATGCTGTTCAAGCCTGGAGACCCTGCAAAGTTCAAGATCAGAAATGCTTTGAATGATTACAAAGGAGAGCCACCAAAATTGTTAGGAGTCAAAGCTCCTTGCCATATGCAAATTGCCTAACGAATGTCACTCTCTTTCCGTTGTTTTACAGGCAAATGCATGGTCATCTCTTGTAGACATTGCGCCTTGTGAAGGGATTTGATTGCTGCCTCGCATTCTTGGACTTCTTTGAATATGCAGCCGTGACCAATCTCTGAGGTCAGTCATTATAACTGCGCGTCCAGCAGGCGAGGCTGGATGTGCGCAAGTTCTCCTTCTCTGACAGAGTGGCAAACTGTTGAATGCCATTCCTGTATACATTGTTATCTCATCATCGCTTGAAAGGAACCTTGACAGTTTTATGTTCCAACAGGAGCCGGAGCCATGAGGGAGTTCGCTTAACCCTTGAGACTCATGCACTTTTCTGTCCTATCTTATGATCGACAATACACTGTCGCAAATCTGGTTTCTCTGTACACCACACTTCATTTCACGTAACAAATAGGTTACTCAAAGGTCAGATTTTTGGCGATGTCAAACTGCAAGAGTGCATGAGGCACAAAAAAATCAAAGAAAAAGAGCAGGCCACAAAATCTCCTTTGGTAATTTTACGGAAAAAGTTATAGTTTGAATGGGGAAGGAGAGTTTATAAAAAGAAAAACTTTCCCTCATGGAAGAAAAATTTTCATGCTGAGGAGAACGTTTGACGGTTTGAAACGTTTCATGTCGTGCAAGAAAGCATGTAACATCAACGGCTTATACTCACCGCTGCGTCATTGCATGTACGATCACATTTAGAAAATATCTCTAGGGGTTACTGTCAGGGCCTTCAGAGAGTACAAAATCTCGCGGGCATCTTCAATACGCTTAGGGTCGAAACGTGGAACGGACCGCCGAGTTCGCTTAGGTCATCCTCAAAGTACTAAGATTCAACCATAATACCTCCTTAATGATTGCTGAGGTCACCTTTAAGACGGTGAAGTTAGAAGAAACCGACATGACATTAAACAGTCCATAGCGAAGATAAAAGGCCAAGAAGATCATCGCTCTAAGATGAGGTTGATCCGAGTGCTGCCGAGATTTAGAATTTAGAATTTATATTTGGTAAGCACCGGGAAGGCACTGTCTAAGCAAACATTAGTAACGAAATAAAGTTATGACAATTTGTGCAGATAAAATGTACAAATACATAACTTGTCCTGCTATGTCAACAGTAAGCAATGTTTAAAAATTAGTGGTGAACTAAAAATAAATAGACAGTGAAAAATTGTAAAAGATTGTAATAGCTTGCATCGGTTCAAAAATGTGGAAGCCTTGTAGACCAAGGAAACCAACGGGGTCTTCAACAGTTAAGTAACTTTATTGTGGGAATAAGACTTTAGCCCTTGATTTTCCTAACTACGCCAAAAAATTGCAAAATCAAAATTTAATGCAACAAAACGTCCGATAAGTATACATGCAAAGGAATCGGTAGGTGTGAGCGAGGTGAAAATTACTGCAATTGATAAAAGTTTAATTATATGTACAGAGGTTCGGCAGCGTAAGAGAATCTAGCTTGAATTTCAATGCTTCAACACTATCGGAGAGGTCTTTTACATCAGAGAGTCCGTTCCATGCTCCAATGACCCTCTGCGACAAACCGTTCCGTCAGACGTCCATAAAGACCAGCTTACTCTTCAATTTAAAAACATAACCCCGCAGCTTGCCCGTCCCAGCCAGTTCAAAGAATTCATCAAATTCTAGGGCGCAATCATGACCTCTCCCAATCCGGTAGGTTTGTATTATATAACCACGTAATTGTCTGTAATTTTAAGGAAAAAAAGTCAGATTGAAGCAATCTGGTTTCGTATGGCAAATTCAGTATAATTCAATATATATAAGGGAGATAGGCAGAGCCTTTGAAAACCTTATTTACAGATAGACGCTAGCAAAACAAGCAAATGTCTCATGGCGATATTCGTTTTAGTATATCGATCATTACTGTCAACTAAATATATGTTCATCAAGTGAAAAGGAATCAAGTCTTCTTTTAAACATTTCAACGCTTTCAGCCTGAACAACCGAAGCTGGCAGTTTGTTCCATTCTTCAATCACCCGTTGGGAAAAGAAGTCGGCCCGCACTTCAAGTTTGGCGTATTTTCTTTTCAGTTTTTATTGGTGAACTCGGAGACTTGTCATGTTTACCAATTCAAAAAAGTTAGCCATCTTAAGAGCACAATCAACTCCTCTGACCAGTTTGAAGACTAAGATCATATCCCCTCTGTATTGCCTATAAGAGAGAGGAAAAATTTTAAGTCTTTCTAGGCTGCCCTCATAGCGTAGGCATTCCAATCCACTGACTAGTTTCGCAGCCCTCCGTTGAACTTTCTCCAGCAGAGCGTAGTCATGTTTCGTCCAAGGGCGCCACGCCTGAACGCAATATTCCAACACCGGCCAGGTTAATGTTCCAAACACGCGCCCAAAAAGCTCTCCGTCAAAATTAACGAAGGACCTCCTGATTTCGCCTAAGATACACATAGCTTTCATTGCGATATTCGGATATTGCGACGATGGTTTGAGAGTTGGTTTTATCCATATACCCAAGTCCTTTAGAATATTTACCTCCTGGAGTTGGTGACTACTGATGAAGTACTGGTATTCAAACCTAATCATCGTGCTGGAACTAGACCGCAGTCGGATTATTTGGCATTTGTTAAGATAAGGGTTCAGCAGCCACTCATCACACAATGTTTGCAAGTGATCTAAGTTTTGTTGTAATTTCCGCGAATCCTCCGGTTTTACCATCGAGTTCCATAACTTAAGATCGTCAGCGAACATCACCTTCTCGCATGTCAGACAATCCAGGCAGTCGTTTACGTATATCAGAAACAAAATGGGACCCAGAACGCTGCCCTGCGGAACTCCACTGTGAACGGTTTCCAAGTGAGGCTTGGCTTCTCCAATACAAACACGCTGGCGCCTGTCTGTGAGTAAGTCGGCCAACCATTTGAGTAGGTTGCCAGTCACACCCATTTGACGGAGCTTAAGATCAGACGTTTGTGTGGAACCCTGTCAAAGGGTTTGCTAAAGTCAATGTAGACCGCATCGACTGACAAACCCATTTCTAATGATTTTGTACAACTTTCAATGGATGTGAGCAGGTTTGTGAGGCACGATCGACCACTTCGAAATCCATGTTGATATGAACTAAGCAAGTTATTCTCTTCAATATGCCTCATCAGTTCCGTTTTGATTATCTTCACCATTAGTTTGCAACAAGTACTTGTGAGGCTGACTGGTCGGAAACTGTTTGGTGATGTCCTCTCTCCTCCTTTATAGATGGGGGTTATGTTGGCTATCTTCCACTCGGTAGACAGAGCCCCCGCCTCCATCGAACTTTCAAATATCTTGGAGAGCGGAGAGGCCAGCTGTTCTGTGAGTTCATTGAGAACTTTTGCGGATATACCATCTGGGCCAGGTTATTTAGTGGGCTGTAACTGTTTCAGAGTTTTTCTTAATGTGTTTATGGGGAACGACACCGTGCTTATTTTGTTTGTAGATGTGGCAGTACGGTAGTATTCTTCCTCGTCAAAAGCTGGTTCCTCGTTATACACGGCCATAAAGAAATTACATAAGAGGCTGGTCTTATTAGAGTTATCAGTTAAACTGTTTCCCTGATTGTCTTTAAGACAAGGAATGCAGTCGCGATTTCGTTTTGCCTTATTAACGTAAACATAAAACCTTTTCGAATTTCTTGGTAAGTCTTTGACAATTTCTGACTCAAAGACTGATCTTTCTTTTCTCAGAAGATTCCGACACCGATTTCGCTGTTTCTTAAAATCGGAAAAAATGTTCGGGTTGTTGATATCTGGCATATGTTCTCCACAGTCTTCTTTTCTTCTTGAGATTCCTTTTTATTTCCGATGTCACCCACTCGGGTCGGGAGACGCACAATCGCCTTTTAAATGGGCAAAATTTCTCAACCAACTGCTGAATCAATTTACTAATGAAGAACCGAGCAGCAGTTGGGTCAGTTACATGTGCAGGGCTCCAGTCTATCCCATTCAGTAATTCTTTTATTTTGGGATAATCCCCTTTCCATTCATTTCTCTCCCTAACTGCATGACGTTTGGGTATAGAAAAAATGGCTGTACTCCCAAGCAAGAACACAATGATCAATTCGTCCAAGCGGCACGTAAGAACTTAATGCAAGGATGCAATTTTCGTCTCTACTAATGATTAGATCCAAACAGCTTGACTGCTGCCCATTTCAGAACCACGTATCCATTGTGACATGTTGGGTAAGAAACTCGTCATGTACCAACTGAAGTAATCTCTGTTCGAATGAATGTTCCGATCGCGAGCAGTACATTTACACCCAATCGATATCTTGAGCGTTGAAATCTCCAAGTATTAATAAGTGTTTGCTACGGCAGAATTGCTTACCTCTGTGATGATCACTTCGTCCGTGTCCGTTCGCTGTCCTGGGGGTCGATATACCACGGCAATATGGAGGTCTGGTTTGTTTGGGACTTTCAGTTTGCAACAAAGTATTTCGAAGACGAGATCCTATATGGCGAGGGCCCATCTGGAATGAAGTCAATGCCTTCTCGTATGACCAAGATTCTTGACCATCTCTGTAGCACTCACCTGTCTTTTTTCCAGTTTTTCATAATCCTTCTTACAAAAAGAAGCAGAAACATAGAAGGCTCTCGGCATTTGGCTGACAGACAACCTGAAGCCTTTTACGCAATGTTGCAAGGCGGCTAAATCCGTCAATTCAATTTTGTAGGCTATCAAGTGGGCATTTACAATTTTCGATGAAGACTGCTATTCTAAAGACTTTGGTAAGTTTGTAAGGCCACATCTGGAACATTCGATCCAACCTTGACGACCGTGATCGCAGCAGGACTACAACCGGCTTGAAAGGGTGCAGCGGCGAGCCACAAAATTAGTAAGCGTCCAAGGTAAACTGCGATATGAGATCTGCCGAAAAAAACATTAAGCTCCATCCTCTGAATTATAGTCAGATGCGGGGAGACTAGACAAAAATCTTCCGCATAGTGCATGGCATTGATTGCACCCTCCCGTGTAATGACTTTCACTAACTTGCCACTACGAGTTTATCCATTAAAACTACGTGAGCCGAAAGGAAGATTAGATGTGAGGAATTATTTTTTTAACAACCGTGTCGTGGAACCATTGAAAAATCTACCCGTGAATGTGTATGATTGGCTGATTTTAGTGATCGGTGTGCGTTCTTCAACGAACGCAAGTCAATATTCCAGCTAAAAATCACAATACAACGAGTCAGTGGCTCAATGGCTAGAGCGCTGCACTTCTGGCAGCTTGATCAGTTAATTGGCCGATAGCAGTTTGCACGTGCCTGTGATTGGCTGTGTTAGACGCTGATCCAGAACGGTGATCATGTCAACTCTTGCACGGGGTCGGCGTCAGCGGTTGAAGGCACTGTAAACTTATTTTGCCCATTACTCTACTTACTGTAAGTTAAAGTGTTTTTCTTGTCATTACTATTGCAGACGCATACTTAGCAAACAATTATCGTTCCCTGATTTTCACATTCCTCCTTAAAGCTCAATCTATAGACCGCGCGCGCAGTCGAATGGCGACTTGCAACGTGTGCAACTAGAGGCTACCGATGGAGACAAGGCAAACCGGTATGAACACCCCTAACTTATTAGTCATAGTCAGTCAGTCGTACCTTTACCCAGTTTCCTTCGCCTTGGAGCGGTAAGTACTCTGTGTGAATACTTATTTTCGTAGCAAGTATTCAGTGACTGGAACGGACTTCCATGAATGTTATTCTGGCAGACACGACAGCTGCATTCAAAAATAAACTAAAGGTATATTTATCAGAACTACACCACTTAAGTGGTCAGGGAAGCACTGGTACACCAAACCAAAGCTTTACCCATACCTACAGGTGATGACGATATGTAGTATTTCATGTTAAACTCCATTTCTGAGGTAACCTTGGCTTTAATTCCCACTTTTACATCTACTGAACTGAACTGCAAAAGGCAATTCAAATTTCAAATTCCTTCGCAGCTGCATTTGAAGAATTAAAAGAAATAGCCAAAAAATCCGCATAATGAAGACTAATTTGGGCGTTGAAATTGCTAAAAACAAGGGCAAGTCCGAGTACTTTTATATATTTTTTTGACCCAGCCCACAAAATTGACACCAATTCCCGTTCTCACTGAACAGCAAACGTAAACAACATCTTACATGTATAATTTCATATCTGAAGGGAATTAGAAGCACGGAGAGAATTGAAATCTCCTGCACCAACCGCGATTCTCAACTTTAAGTTTGACGAGGTCAAATTCTTCAACGAGTTGGAAACCGCGTTAGTCATAAGCCGTTTGTGATATGCTTCTCCCTCCCAAAATCAGGTAATAGGCTCAATAACCTCCCGCGTCCATATAGTGTGCTGACATCTTACTTTTGTGGATACATTAGCCCCGTGGGGAGGGCGTGGTCGTCCAACAATTCCAGTTCCAGCGAGATAATTGTCAAATACGTATTAGGCCGATAAGCAGAACCACTGATGAACTCACGGTATGTAATGAATGTCAAATTAACTGGCCTATTCCTTGTCATCGACGCATGGCTACCGCATTTGCACAGAAGGAGTAATATGCGCAGCGTCCAAGCAACAAGAAACCTCCCAGTTTAAGTGGAACTTTCACAGTGCAGTAGGAATTTCGTTAGCGAGTACGTTGAGAATCGCGGTTGGTGCTAGAGATTTCGATTCTCTCAGTGCTACAATATACGTAATTCCAGGTTGTTTAGATAACTGGATAGTACACTTTCATTGAATTCATATTTCAGGCATACTTGCAGCCTCCCCGATGTTCTTACATAAAACTCATAGCTGAGACCGTCATACAACAGTTGGAGTTGCTGGTTTTCCGACACTACAATCCAAAATTCTTGGCTCGGTATGTTAATGACACCTGCGTCTTCATTGAACGGAATCAGGGGCTAGAATTCAAAAAAAAACATCTCAACGTCGTCTTCCCTGACATACAATTTACACTGAAGAAGGATGCAAATATCTAGTTGGCCTTTCATGATGTGCTCATCTGCCGCAAAGATTATGGTGATCTAAAAACCAAAGTATTCGGGAAAGCGACAAAAACGACGCAAGTCTGATTTGCAACGGCAACAACCCAATGAGCCGCAAATGCAGTCTCGAAAGGGCACTATACAATTGTGTGGAGACACAGTGCAGTGAATCGAAAGACAAAGTTTCACAATTAAAATAACTTCGACGGGTGTTTAGAGTGGATGGATACCCGCACAACTTTGTCTACCAATGCTTACGCAAACGAGACGAGAGGCCAAACCCGATCGGCCGCAAATTGTGGCAATCTCTACCGTACGGGAAGAATGTCTCGGAAGCCGTCAGCCACCTTCTCAAACCCCTTGGCGTTGGGTTTGCACACAGAGTCGAGGCAACCATTGGGCGCTACACCGTGAGCCCAAAAAAATATCTGCTTAGACAGTACCTTCCCGGTGCTAACCAAATATATATTCTAAATTCTTAATCTGGTCTGTTACAGATTTGCACAATGCAAGTATGTCAGTGAAACTGGAAAAATATTCTTAACGCAAATGACCAAACACGCAGCATCAGTGAGGAGGAATGAGGCCAGCTCCCGAGTAGCGACTCACTCTACGAGACCCAACCACACATAAAAGTTTCATGAAGCCAAAAGTATCGCTTAAGGCGACAACCGCGTGAGCCGTGAACTGCTCGAGTCATGGTTTTCTGGCCCTCAATCAATCAACAAGCGTGATGAACTGCCTGCCCCCATTTAGGTGCTGATAATTTAAACGGGCAAAGCCTTTGGACACACAGAGAACGTGCGGATGGCCACTGTTCCAGGAACCAATGTTGGCGGGCCGAATTGCCCAAAAGGTAAGATGGATGACGAAATCCGGACGTCAACATTTCTACTGCGGACCATCATCACACCACAGGCAATCACATACGATGAGTGTGGGAACCGATACGCTTGACAAGCATGCTGAAGCGCACCAACGGCATGGCAAATGCTTAGTGCATCAGCTGATCGGTTGGACAATTTTCAATCCATCTGCAACTATCTGCGAAGCCCCTGGTAACTGACAATTGTGATAAGCATGTAGTGGCCTAGCAACTACATCCTATAAATACTGCTATATATAGACAATCCAATACTCCTAGCTGACTTTGTCTCCGATGATGGATCCGAGTGAGAATCAGATATCTCAGGCTAATTAAGCTCCTGTTCCATTGATCGTGTCTCTTCGCGACGCCTTCCTGGAACTTGCCTCCTCGGTTCTATTATGTTAGATCTTCCAAAAGAACTTTCATTAGGTTGTGATTACTCTGTCGTTTTCTTGAAGCTTCTACTTTGTACCTAGTAGTCTCTTGCCACACTGGAAACCTACGCTTGACTCTAGCTGCAAGCATGATACCTCTTAAGCAAGCGAGTATGCAAAAATTTTCAAATCTTTAAATTAGTTTCAAAATCTGACTTTGATCTAAGAACACTCACCGGAGATTTTAATTTCTCTGAAAAAGAAGGTCTTCCGAATATCTTTCCATCTAGCTTTCGACCTTGCAATAAAATTTCAATTTTTCTAACTACGCTCAGCTCCTACGTTTTCCAACAAACGATTCCCATTCTATATGGGATCGTTACCACTGACAATGGTCTCCCTTGTGTTGCTTCTGAAAATGACCCTTTTGATTGTCGCCGTGTATTCATTCACTTTTCATATCGCTTTTCATTTAAAAAGGCCAGCACTGTTAGGAATTACTTTACTTACGGTCTAGTAGACAGCGAATTAATAATCATCTATATCAGATCATGGAAGTGCCCAGGTATGATTTCCTGTTAGTATGTAACATTTCCCACCTCCAACCTCACCCCTCTAAACCGCCGTAAGGTGGGCACGAAAGCAACTGCGTAGGCGACCCAGGCTAACTCGGTTTGCTCTCCAACTAAAAGAAAACCGTGACACGGAGTGGAGTGCAGCAGCCCTCTGGGATGTCCAAGCAGCCGAATTAGGGACGACACTGCTTGCCTCCACAGGGAGGAAGGGGCTAGAAAAGGTGCCTTAAAAGATTTCTGGTTATCACGTCTTCTGCAGCCGACCACGGCTCGCAGATCGCAAAATACGCGGTCGTAAAACTCAAACAAACAACAATACCCCCGTCCCAACCCCCCCTCGCCATACCCTCCAGGCTGCTTAAGTGAGTCCACTCACACTAGCAGCCTGGAATGTTCGTTCACTTTAAGACAATCCTAGGAGCAACCAGCCGGAACGGAAGACTGCGCTAGTCGCTCGGGAACTGGCGCGCTACAAGGTTGACATTGCTGCTCTCAGCAAGACCCGATTCTCTGAGCAGAGTCACCTGGAGGAGGTGGGTGCCGACTAAACCTTCTTCTGGAGCAGCTGGCTAAAGGCAGAGCAATGCGACGCTGGTGTTGCCTTTGCCATCCGGACCGACATCGTGGGACGTCTGTCTTGTCTGCCATAAGGTATTAATGATCGCCTTATGAGCCTCCGGCTGCCTCTTCGGGGAGAAAACCTCGCCACCCTCATCAGCGCCTACGCCCGCCTCTTCCCCTCAAAGACGAGCTCTGATATGGCGAAGGACAAATTCTACGACGATCTGTACGCACTCCTGATGACGGATAAGTTGATTCTCCTTGCTGACTTCAACACCCGCGTTGGGACAGACCACGCTGCCCGGCAGGGAGTGCTGGGTTCCCATGGTCTCGATGGTTGTAACGATAACGGCCTTGTTCTTCTACGAACCTGTGCCGAACACCGTCTCCCTCTGACCAACACCTTCTTCCGCCTTCCGACGCGGGAGAAGGCCACGTGGCAGCACTCTATGTCATTGCACTGGCCGCTGCTGGACACTGTTCTCGTCCGGAGGCAAGATCGATAGGACGGGTTGGTGAATAACGCAATCCGCAATGCTTATGGTTGGACAGATCACCGCCTCGTCATCTCAAAGATAAGGCTTTGACTTCTAAACTGAGGAGGAATCGAAGGTAAGCGATCGCCAGGTTCGTAAAATACTATTTGTTAAATTTGCCTGCTCACTGTGTTGATTTCTGCAACCAAAGAACCCAGAAACTGAAAGACCTGCATGCTCAAGACGATAATGCCACCGTGAAGACACGATGGTGCCAACAGCGAAATGTCATCCAGTCCACTGCCCTTGAAGTCCTCGATTGCGCATGCCATCAACACTAGGACTAGTTTCATGACAATAACGCCGATATCAGCAATCGACTCTCGGAGAAGAATGTACTACATAAAGCCTACATGGACCTTCGGACTGACGCCACCAAAGCAGCCTTCTTCAGATGCCGGTGCCTTGTACAGTAACAGCTGTGGGAGATGCAGGATGCCTGGATGGTCCGCATGGCTGAGGAAATCTAAGGGTATTCGGACCGCAATGAAATGGAAAATTTCTTCAAAGTCGTCAAGTTCATCTACGGCCCCTATATCAAGGGAACAGCACAACACTTCTAACGGAGAAATCCCAAATTTAAAACGAAGGGCCGAGCACTTCATAAGTGACCGTACTTGCTCATCAGCAATCTCCGATGCTGCCATTAACCAGCTCCCTCAAGTGCACATGAAAAATGCCCTATCTCTCCCGCCTTCCCTAACAGACACCATCCGGTCCGTGCAACAGATTTCCAGCGGGAAATCATCGGGATCAGACGCAACCCACTGGAAGTCTAAAAACACGTTGGGCGGATGGCGAAACTCACAAATATTCCAGGAGATGTGGCTTCAATCTAAAGTTCCTCCGGATTTCAAAGACGTGACTATCGTCTATCTCTACAAGCGGGAGGGGGAACTGGCAACTCTGTGATAACCATAGATCCATCTCGTTGCTCAACCTCACCGGCAAGATCTTTGCCGTATCCTTCAAAATTGTCTGAAAAGTCACTTAGAGCAGGGCCTGCTCCCGGAAAGGAAATTTGGCTTCAAACGGCACCGAGGAAAGACCGACAAGGTCTTCGCCGCCCGCCAGCTACAAGAGAAGTGCCAGGAGGTGCGAACCCACCTCTAAAGTACCTTCGCGTATCGGATGAAGGCCTTTTACACGGTGAAATGTGACGGACTGTGGAAAGTCATGCAGAAATTCGGCTGTTCTGAGCGGTTCACGCACATGGTGCGTCAGCTTCATGACGGGATGACGGCGCGCATCACTGACAACGGGATGGTATCCGAAGCACTCGCAGTGACCAACGGAGTGAAACAAGGCTGCGTATTGGCTCCCACGCTCTTCAGTTTCATGTTCTCTGATATGCTGATGGACGCCTACCGTGATGAGCATCCTGGGATCCGCATCACCTACAGAACTGATGAGCATCTTCTCAACAGTCGGTGTATGCAGGCTTCAGCGCGCGTGTCTACGACTACAGTCCATGACTTGCTCTTCGCGGATGACTGCGCCCTTAACACAACGACGGAGGTGGAAATGCAAAGGAGTATGGTCCTCTTCGCCTCAGGCTGCGCGAATTCTGGATTAACAATCAGTTCAGCCAAAACGGTTGTCATACACCAACCGCCACCCAACGTGGAATACAATGCTCCCAAAATCAATATCAACGGTTCTCAACTCAAAAACGTGAAAACCTTCGCTTATCTAGGACGCACGCTGTCACGCAACACGAGAACCGATGACAAGGTTGCCTAACGGATCTCCAAAGCCAGTCAGGCCTTCGGCCGGCTGCAGGCTTCCGTGTGGAAACGCCATGGTATTCACCTGAACACCAAACTGAAGATGTACAAAGCCGTCGTCTTGACGACACTCCTTTACGGAGCGGAGACATGGACCGTCTACTCAAACCAAGCCAGGAAGCTGAATCACTTCTGTCACAGCTGCCTCTGCAGAATACTGAAGCTGAGATGGCAAGACAGGATCCTGAACCTGGAATTCCTGGAGCGGACCGGAATCCTCAGCATCCACGGCATGCTGAGGCAAGCGCAACTGCGATGGAACGGCCACCTGGTGAGAATAAACGACGAGCGAATACCCAAATGACTTTTCTACGGAGATGTCGCTACGGGTGCTCGCCGACAGGCAGGTCAAAAACGACGCTACAAGGACACTTTGAAGAAATCACTGAAGCAACTACAAATCTACCCGATGACCTGGGAGGACCTCACCCATGATTGACCGGCATGGAGAAGATCCGTGAAGACTGGTGCAGCAATCTATGAGGTCAACCGGATCGCCGCCGCCAAGGCCAAAAGAGCGGCACGAAAGTCATCAGCGCCCCGGACCAACATCTTCGATGCTCGGGCCCTGCCAACATGCCCGCGCTGTCAACGCATCTTCCGCGCGCGAATCAGCTTGGTTGGACATCTTCGGATTCAATGCACCAACAATCTGAAAATTCCAACTTCTTCGTCAAATTCTGCCAACCCTCCTTCAGACTCCCCCACCCTAATTCCTGGCATCAATTCCATTACTCCCACCCTCATAGAGAACACATCCCTCTACTCATCGCCTATTACCCCCACCACCGCAACCATTACCACCTTCGCCTTCACTACCACAACCACCACTATAAGCGATGGGGACTCTCTTCTAAACTGTCCTCAGTGCGACCGCACATTCACCTCACGCATCGGCCTGGTTGGTCACTTGCGAATCTATTGCACAGAGACTGGTGAACCAGTGCCTTGAGCACTAACACACAGCAGAGATCGCCGCATCTACTGCCCTTACTGTCCCCGCGCATCCACTCATCGCATGGGCCTATTGGGTCACATGCGCATCCATGACAGCAGACTTCACCGCAATGCCGACAACACCGATCCATCAGGCACACCCTCCGCTCCTGCCATTTTTACCGCCACTGCTACCCCCGCTTCCATGAATGACATCCCCCCAGCCCCTC
This sequence comes from Schistocephalus solidus, assembly GCA_017591395.1. Classification (NCBI taxonomy): domain Eukaryota; kingdom Metazoa; phylum Platyhelminthes; class Cestoda; order Diphyllobothriidea; family Diphyllobothriidae; genus Schistocephalus; species Schistocephalus solidus. Next base: position 56,889 of record WEDG01008227.1, read on the forward strand.
CCGATTTCTCCTGCCGAGACTGCGCCCGCAACTTCAACTCACTCATCGGCCTGGTCGGTCACCTGCGAATCCATCGCACGGAGGCTGGTGAACCAGTGCCTGGGGCTCCGACATAAAATCGATGCGTCCGCCTCCACTGCCCTCACTGCTCCCGCAAATTTACACATGGCATGGGCCTATTAGGACACATGCGCCTCCATGACAACCTACGGTAAACAACTGGAGGCTAAGCCATATCAGCGCACACCATCTACACTGATTTATAGACAACACCCTCACAATCATCATAATGACCTGATAAAATCACGGTCTCTTAGAAACCGTGGCTTGGAAGGCTGCCAATCTGACGCTTCCACCAGACCACGCCGTCGGCTCAGTGTATGTGCTGTGTGTGTCGAGTGGCTGACCAGTGGACTGGGAGTCAGACGGCGATGGCTCCTCCATATCCTCTGAGTAAGTGAATCCTGGTGTGTGCGTTATGGGGGCCAGGTCGTGCTGTGGCGCGCGAAGATGGGTACGCCAACCCTTCAGCCAATGCGCCAACTCCCACATCAGACAACTGACTGGCTCGTATGGGGGTCTGATTGTGGGGGTGAGGGAGAGAGTGAGGTCAACAGCTCAGCGCATTTTCCTCACTATAAACAATCTGACGCACTTGAAACTATCACGATGCGCTAAAAAGCCGTGGCTTGGAAGGTTGCCAGCTGACGGGATAACTCGGACCGCGTGGTTAACCCAATGTGCGTTTTGTGTGGAGTGGCTGACTGGTGGACTGAGAGTCAGGCTGCAATGGCTCCTTTTTAATGTGGCTTTTATGGCACTTCCACTCAATGGGATCCGAGCCAGGTGTGGCAGTACGCCCAGGGGCGGCTCCGGCCGCGCCAGCCACCTGCGCCCTGTCCCATCTCCGGTCTTCTTGACTCTGTCGTGACACCAGGCTCAGGTGGGGGAGAAGGAGAGAGTGCGGTAGCTGCAGAGCAAGGCTACTATTACTTAAAACTAATTCACGCGCAAGTCACCGTCCCTGCACCACCTGGTTTAGAGCATACGGTGGACCTCGTCAAAATTGACGGTCAAATTGACATCTCTCCTCATCAGCCTATGCTCTTCACATGATCTTACGCAAACTACAAAAAGTATGCTCGCCAACTGTATATCTTATTGAGAGGCAAGTATGATTTTCGGCTCCCTCTCCATGTGGCTTCTCTGTTAGATGCGGGAAATGAACTTGAGAATATCCCGGGGCGATAAGCGCCATGGGCTGGGAGTTTGCCAACCGAAAAATTACACTCAGACCTCGCAGTCAGTCTAATGTGTGTTGTGTGGAGTGGCTGACTGGTGGGCTGAGAGTCACAGTGGTTATTATTATAGGCAGAGAAACTTTTTCGATAAAGATCAGGGAAACCTGAACGGTCATTTCTGATCCATCAGCCGTCATCAGCCCGTCATACCCACCCCTGTTTGTACACCACCTGCGGCTCGAACCCGCAACCTGTTGACCAGAGGTCCAGCGCTCTAACCATTGGAAACAGGAGTCAGGACAATCGGTATCGGGTGCAGTATCTGACAAAGTTATATAATCCATCTACGCGGCCACATTATGAGCAACCGATTTAGGCCTGATTCTCCCTCCCAAGAGGATCGAGTAATCACATGCCTTGGCTGCCATTCAAGGCCTTAGGTTTGCGTATCGTGATAAATAAAAAGCGCATGAGATCGTTTCTAGTGAGGAAATGCACTTAAGTGCCGTAAGGTCGGAGAGTCTATAATTTACCTCACTCGTTCATCCTCTTTCTAGACGAGGGTCCCCTGCTCGAGGCGGTCAGCCATCTGATGTGATGATTGGACGCAGGTGTCTGACACGGCTTCAGTGATGAAGAGATGTGCTCCCATAATCGGTCTCTCTCTCTCTTTTTAGCCTCCTTTGCACCAGTTGAGTCCCAGAACCTGTCAGTCATCAGACGCTGGGATTAGGCGCACGTGACTGACGATCTGAATAGCCCGTCTACGCATACAGTACTCACTTCAGATTTACGAGGCTACAACAGGGACAATTTGAATCACAAGTTACCAAGCATTCCATAAAATCAATATTAGGAAAGAGTTATTGCAGACCGATCCTCGATCCTATGAAGGTTCGAGTTATCCCGTCAGTTGTTAGTTTTCAATGCCTCGAATCTAAGCGCCTCCCAAAAGGTCCAAGCGATTAAGACTTAGCATAATGAAGAGTGCTATGGTTTTCCGAGGAGATAGAGCCCCCAGTGTTGCCCTTGTCTTGCATATCATTTCGCATGCCCCAGACGTTTGTCCACATTTACTTCAGTGAGCACGGTGCTATAAAGAAAGATTCATTTGGTAAATCAGAAAATGCTATCCCTCTAGCAACCGCCCAATATCAGTATCAGTATCAGTATATTTGAGGGAGATGTAGGTGAGTCACCTTTGAATTCCCTATTTATACATGCGAGTTGTGGTATCAAAAAAATAGTATCTCTATATGTTGGCGAGACCAACATAGTGGAACATAGTTGAAAAAAGAGCAGACAGTGAAAAAAACTCCCGGTGATATTTAGGAGAAAAAAACGGTCGCCCTTGGGAGGGGGTCCAACGGGGGGCATTTTGGAGGTCACATGAATCAGCCAGATTTTCCCTGGCTGATTGCAGAGTCCATTGAGGGATCTCAAAGGCGGAAATATATGTCCAGATCATCCTCGGTCCATTGCGGTTCGAACCAAGGGAGAACGTTCATACACCTCATGGACGACGGTCGCCAGGTCCAGCTGATGCGAACACTCACGGTGTCACCAAGGTGTGCAAATAAGGTAAGCAGCGAAGACCTCAAGGACCCCAGCAAGGGAATAATGGGAGAATGCAAGCCCTCGTACGAAAATAACAAACATAAAGAAATGTTACACAGATATAGCTAGTAGTATCATAAATGCCTTATTTTATGACGTCACACTTGCAGCTTTCAGTTAGTGTTGTAGCTCGCACCATTATATCGATCTAACTTTCGCTTAAAAACCTCCAAGGAGTCCGACATAAAAACATCCAGAGAAGACTATTCCAAGCTTCGACTACTCTTTTGGAGAAGAAGTACTTCCGAGTGTCTAGCCTTGCTCCAGTCACACGTAATTTTAGAGGATGACCTCTCAAGTTCGTTGTTTTTGCTAACTCGAAGAAATCCCCTGGGACGAGACAACAGTCCTGGACGCGTAGTATGCGGAATGTTAGTATCAGGTCACCCCGAAGCTGTCTATAGTGCAAGGGAAAGAGATTGAAACTCGACAGCCGTGTTTCATAAGGCTGTGAGCCATGTCCAAGGACAAGTTTGGTTGCTCGCCTTTGGACCTTTTCAAGGATGTTGATGTCCTTCGCCGCCCAGGGTCTCCAAGCTTGGATAGCGGACTCCAACTGTGGCCGCACGAATGTTCCGAAGACTTTAGCGAAGCAGTCGGTAGTGAAGGCTGCAAAAGCTCGTTTAACGAGGTACAGAATCGACATGGCTGACTTCGCTACCTTTGCACAATGTAGGGAGGGTTTAAGCGAGGGCGTGACCCAGACTCCAAGGTCCTTTGGACATCCACGTTTTTCAATGGAATGCCATTCAGATTGTAAACCGTACGGTTCGAAGGAATGCTTTTCCAGACTCGTATGATGTTGCACTTGCTCTCATTGAACGGCAAGAGCCAGTCATTTGACCATTTCTGGAGTCGATTTAAGTTTGCCTGCAAGTTCTCTTCATCAGCCGCACTTTGAATGACGCGCCAAAGTTTGAGATCATTGGCAAACATGGCAATATCGCAGTCCAGTTCGTTGGCACAATCTTTGATGTAGACAATGAACAAAATAGGGCCGAGAACAGAGCCTTGGGGAACACCACTCTCAACCTCAACTTTAGTCGACTGTTTGTCGCTGATATGGACAGTTTGTGAGCGGCCAGTTAAGAAGTTTTCTATCCATGTCAGAAGTCTACCTCTTACGCCTATGCGGTTGAGTTTATAATGAAGGCGATGGTGCGGCACGCTATCAAAAGCCTTTTTGAAGTCTATATAGACTGCGTGCACCGTATTTCCACTATCGACCGCTTCAGTCCAACGTTCTAAACAGTAGAGCAAATTTGTGACGCAGGATCTACCTCTACGGAAACCTGCTGGGCTTCGGATAGCAGATTGTTATGTTCGAAGAACGGCATAAGTTGTTGCTTAATTATTTTCTCCATGATTTTGCAGCAAACTGAAGTTAGGCTGACCGGTCGATAATTGTTAGCAGAGACCCGGCTTCCACCCTTATAAAGCGGCGTAAGCCATGCGGATTTCCAGTCGGCTGGTAGACTTTCGGTCTGGAAGGATGCTTGGAAAAGCGTAGAGAGTGGTTTTGCCAACTCTCTCGCGAGCTCTTTCAACAGCTTGGCAGGTACTTCATCGGGACCCGGAGACTTAGATTCTTTTAACCCCAAAAGTTCCTTGAGGACAGTAGTCTCGGTAAAATTAACAGTCTCGACTATTGTATCCACTTCGAAGCCATCGGTAGGGTGATCATATCTCGTTTCCTTTGTGAAAACCGACTGGAAAAATTCCGAAAGATGATTAGCCTTCGCATCGTCTTCAGTGAGGTCTATGCCCTCGGCGGTCCTCAGCAGGGGTATTGGATCCTTGTTCCGTGTATTCTGCCTGAGATAACCGTAAAACAGATTCGGGTTCACGGTGGCCCGGTTCAGCAGGTCCACTTCGAAAGCCTGTCTTTTTCTAAAAATAAGGCCCTTGACCCGATTTCTCTGCATTTATACGCATTTAGAGATGCAGGAGTTCCGTCCGTAAGCGATTTTTTCCACAATCTCCGCTTTTTGTTAACTTCGATTTTTAAGGCCTGCGAAAGCCATCGCGGTCTGTTCGTTAACCTTTTTCTCAAAATTGGGCAGTGTTTTTCGATGAGCCTGTGCAGTATGTCCACGTTTCCCAGTCCTCGGTTATGTTTCCAAAGAATAAAGGTTCCCACTGAGTGCGCATGAGTTCGGCCCTCATTCCACCGAAATCGCCTTGCCATATATTCCTTCTGATTGTTGTGGGTCTTGCTGGTATAGAAAATAGTGAGTACTCCCATCGCAGTACCACGTGGTCACTTTTGCCTAGCGGCGGTAGACATGACACTTCGTCGATGCTGTCGTGCGACTTTGTGAGAACTAGGTCCAGGCAATCGGCCTGTTGTCCTTCGCACACCCTGGTTGGAAAATTGACGTGCTGTGTGAGACGTAGCTTAAGCGTCGTGCTCAGAAAACAACCGTCAAAGACTAGATCAGAACTATGTGCGCAGGTCGAGCTCCAGTCGATGTGAGGCGCATTGAAGTCACCCATGATCAGGGTATCCAACCGTGTAGCAATCTTTTCAAGCTCCTCTAGCAGGTAAGCATCGGCTACGGGGTCTCTTCTCGGTGGGCGGTAGACTGTCAGGACATCTAGACTTGATGTACCTGGCACTTTTATGGATAGACATATCGCCTCGGATGTAGACGCGAGTTTATAAGTTTTGTCTAAAACTGTAAGTTAGCTTTTCACGTATGTGAGTACGCCACCTCCTTGACGCTCTTTCCTGTCTTTTCTAAAAAGTTGGTAGCCAGCCATAGTTACCTCTCGGTCGTCCACGTGTTGGGACAACCAAGTTGCTGTTACGGAAATTCTATCTGGAGATAGATCGCACACATGAATCTTAAGCTCGTCGAGTTCGATAATATACTCTGTGCATTGGTGTACATGAATGTTAGTTTTCGGTTTGCTCGGAAAGTGCTAACAGTCAGGCGCGAGCCCCTGTTTACTGGGCCAATTGCGTGGTAATCCGGAACGGGCCTCTCCAGGGGGAGAACAATGGACGATGGATCACTTGGTTGTTGTAAATAATCAAATTTGTTCCCCCATCGCTGAGCCTACGTCTTAGTTCGATGACAAGTTGATGGCTCCGCAGGTGAGAAGTCCTGTTGAAAAAAACTCCAGGGTTTGATTTTCAACTTAAATAGCCTCGACAGAATGAGACTGGCTTCCTGGCTACTGGTCAAGCTAACTTTAAGAGGCCTAGGACGTGTTGATTCAGATTGGCTTTCGGGCCGTTTTCCAAGGCGGAAGGCTTTTTCCAGTTTCATCGACGTTTAAGGTTCCAGCATATTGTTCAGAAGTTCACGAAAGTGGTTCATGTCTTCAGAATATCGGTCTACTGGAGTCGCAGCTGTTGATTCAGGTAGTCCCTGTATTATGAAGCTTTTTTTTTCTGTCCGTGGCATTTTTTGTAACTACGACGCTGTCTTCCTCTATCTTGTGGGAAGGTTTCACGTTGCGCACTGGTGATGATGGAGGGGATGCTGATTGGCTATGCGTTGGCTTTGATCCGGTTTTTTTTCGATTTGGCGAATTCCACGGGTTCGACGATTTTGAATCGCAGGTGGTATTTTCGGTTGGGGAATCGATTCCACTGCTTGTGCTTGGTGTTAGAATCTCAGTACTTCCTGTGGAGGACAAGACAATGGTCAAATCCCCGTGTTCGAGCTTTTTCGAGGAATCTTCCGAAGTCGTTTGTCCATTGGCTTTTTCCTTCTTGGTGTCAGTTTTGCGGTTTGGACGGCTTTTTTTGTTTTAGGCGGACTATTTTTGTCCTTTGCCATTGGTATTTGTGGTTCGGTAGCCAAAGCAGCTGTCAAAGTTGTTGTTGGGATACCCTTTGATCGGGTATCGATGGTTTTGCTTCTGGTAAGTTTTTCAGTGGACTCCTGAGTGGCATCTTCTGCTTTAGAGGTGCCTCTTAGCGCAGATTTTATTTGTCTTATCTCATCCTCGAGCTGGTTTAGCTTCATGGACAGTTTATGACAGCCTCCACAAATGGCAGTGTTGTCAATAGCGTGCATGTTAATTTGAGAGAGCGCTCGCCGCCGTGATGAGGTGGTCGAGTGGTTAGCGAGCGTCGCCATCGCGTTGGTGGTCGCGGGTTCAATTCCGGCTTGCAGCATGACTTTTTGAATTTTTGTGTGGTGACTTAAGAATTAGCGAGTGGCTAGGTGTATGTTTACACTATCAGCGCTTTTACACAAACAGTATATAAATTATCTACTCCACCTTTTTTGCAAATTAATGAAATCCCCTGAACTTTCTTAAGAACTTCTGCTAGTGGAAGTTGTTAAAAGCATTTTTTATAACGAGTTACTCGATATAAATTGCACAATCAATTAGACAGAATATAGATAATGAACGACTCAGCCTGTTTTGTAGATACTCCTCAGAAAGCCTGACGAGCAGTTAGAGCCTGGATTGGACTGGTAGTTTGTGTTGGCCAAGCCAAAATTTCCGGCCGGTTGCTCTATTTGGAGAACTTTCCTAGTCGAACAAAAGTCCTCAGAAACCCTGGAGAGAGAATGGATTGGACTGTTGGGTTATGTAGGCCAAGATTTCCGACAGTGCTCGATTTGGAGAACTCTCCTGGTCAAACTGTGAGGGTATCGAAGGCAACTGGGCGGAAGATTCAATTAATTGATTCAATAATTTGAACCAATTAATGTCTGTGAACTGATTGTTTCTGTGCAAAGACTCGATTAAATTCGGTCTTATCGTTGCTCGAAATTCAAATATGACAAGGTGAAATTGAGAGCAGACACTTACCAATGTTTTTAGATGTACGGCAGTACAGTGAAAGGTACTTGTTTTGACTTGCAACGACATGTGTGTCTACATTTTATATTCATCAATTGACGTGAACCTACTCAGAAGACTTAGAAAAAAAACCAATATATACAACCCAAGTATTTTGGTTCGAAATTCTAGCGTGCGCTCTGCTGTATAAGAAACAGGTTAGAATTTGCATACCATCTTCGCACATCACACTGAGTAAAGACCAGATAAAAGCCTGAGGGGACCAGTTCACACGAAGGATGAAGGTTAAATGGTCCGTTGGCACAATATGAATTCTTAGGATTCGCTTGTCAAACCTGATTCAGCTACAAAACAGCACATATATCGAACAGATTGAAAGCCTAACAAGAGCACTGCCGGTAAAGTAACATCACAAATGTAAAATAATGGCATCACCTCCCAAGCGATGGATCGCTGGACAAGGCCTGGCCACAAATTCAATTCAGCCGAGTACAAAGCCCTCACATTAGGCAACCATTAAATGATTCACCAATTACCCGATTCAGGGTTCTCACTTGTGGAAGCAATCAGTAGGTACCACCGCGGCCCTCATGTTTCACCGCATCAATTCTCCATATGGACGGTGCAATTTTGATGGGAGGACGCCCACATGAAAAGGCGCTTACTAGTGGTCACGAAACAAAAGATTAACAATCTACTTAGTATAAAAATGTCGCTGAGTAACACGAGCCCTCGGTGATCAATGGTCAACTAGCGACTGGCTAATATAGCCTGTGGTTGAGGAGCGATCTTATCCTTTGTGTCTTTTATCGTTTTTATTTGTTTCCTTCTGTTTCAAAAGTTCAGTTGAGTATATTCAACAACTTTTCGCAATTATGAATGTACTAAGCCGAAAGTGGGGCCAACGATTTGACGAATTTCCAAAAATGGTTGCCACCAACGTACTGACTGTGCTCCACCGATACTTGTACTTGTTACGGCTGCGATCACGCCTGGTCTAGCCGGCATCGATGATATCACGGACTGTGCCCCTCCGCGCATGACGATCTGCGGCAGCAGGCCTGAAGAGCTCAATCTATTCTGTTTGCCAGCTAGGGACGCCGGATGCCGAAGATCCAAGAAAAACTTCCATGTCTGGACGAACTGTGTCGAGCCAGATTTTGTTCTGACTCCCCCTTCAATGCTTCATTGAGGTGGACAGAATGGGAGTGAACAAGGTCCTAACCACCTCAGTGAGGGTAACATGCCTACTTGAGTTCTGTATATAACTCACTTCATAAGGCATATGGAGTACTGATGATCGGTAACGGCCGTGAAACAGCTTCCTGCGTCTTGCCTGTTGCCCCCTTAGCAAACTTCCGATTAACTAAGTGGCATGTGTCCTGTGGTGCAAGGTTCTTTATCGCTAGTAGCTAGCTGGCAGGTGGACATAATGGGATCGAGCAAGATCCTAACCACACTATTGAGGGTAACACGCTTCTTGACTTCCGAACAGGTTATCCTAAAATTGGATCGTTTCAAACCTATTTTAGTAGAATGCATGACAGAACTTTAAACCAGTCGCTGCATCGATCTGGCGCCGGTATACATTGACCTGCGCAATCACCAGCAGACGTTGTCACTTTATCCCGTCTAAAGGTGTAACCTTTTCTGTTGCTGCCTCTATCTTGGACGCTAGGCCCCTACACGAGGTAGAAAGGTGATTATAATTTTTAAAAATTGTGTCCGTGCTCTACTAGCCCCCTACTTTACTACAAACTTTTAATGATAAAGACTCCACAGCTGACTGTCTAGGTGTAAATCCTGAGCTAGTTTGAGAGTTAAAAGTCTTTTCGGAAATAAATTCACTTTCAGAACATCGACTTGTAAAGAAGATGTCTGTGAGTCGTCGAGGCGCCAAAGTAAAACTTCCACTCGCTGAGCCAGCTCCTCACAAGTCGTGAGAGAACGATGGTTTTATTTTCGGCCACTCTTTTTCGGACGGACCGAAACATTTTGGGATATCTAAAATATTGCATTCGCTCTCGCGATCCTTTTTCCATTTCGACCGGCAGCAGAATGTGGGCCTTTTGGATTCAGTGACCACAGGACAATGATGGGGTGGAAGGGACTCAGCTATTGCCAACTGATAAGCTGTTCCACTGCTTCGAGGCACAGATGCCAATATCCGTGTCCAAGCTGCTTACTAGAAGCTAGTCGGCCATCAGAACCCCATCCAGCTTCGGAACATTAGAACAGCAACACAGTAAGCAGCAGTTTTAGGTAAAATGGATGAATCTGTAAATAACATTAGCATCCTGGGGAGGAAAACGCAAAAGCAAAATAAGATGTATAATACAGTGCAAGATGTCATGAATGTCTCAGAAGCGACTAAACACACTGTTGACGGACTCGCTGTTGGCATTGCACACTGTCTCAAGGAACACCGGAACGGCTGTGGTACAAACGATAGGGCCTATTAGAGGGATTTCTACATTATTTTTGTGTTAATAGTAAAGAAAATCCAATGAGCGTTCACCGGGAGAGGTTTATTTCGTGGCTGAAGCTTCGGGTAGTTGTCTTGTCTACCCATCTTCAGAGACGGGGAAAGTCATGCTCGCATTATATGCCACTCTTTACCGTGTGTCAAGCCTACCAACACAAGCTGTGTGCTGCGTCCCACTTGTATCGCCGCCGCGGCCATCTCTGTTGACCGCCTGTAGTGCCACGTCGGCCGGCGTCTCAATATAGCTTGTTTCACCGCCACTATCCTTGGTCACGGAGATAGCTGGCAGCCCCAGTTGTTCCATGCCATGACTATCTGCTGACAGGATGATTGTTAAAACTAGATATGGGGCAGCAAATTAATGTAGCAGTTGACTGAGCAGTCGGTGGACATCCAAACTTCTATCTGGTCCTAAGTGTGAGAATTGCCTCGGCCAAAAATTTCAGCGGCACCGAAGTTGAAGACATGCCCCATCTGCGCAGCATGGGTTGCTACCTCTGACTTTAGTTTCAACCTTTTACGATCAAATGATGCTCATGCATTTACGTTTATAGCTGTCGGTTTCTCCAACATATTTGCACATCCCGCAGCTGTACGGCTTAGAGATGGAGTCTTTTGATCACATCACTTGCTTCCGGATTGTACCGTTAGCCCTGTGGGCAAATCCTATTCCGAGAGGCGCGAAGGGTCTAACCACGGTTTCGGATATTCTTTGAGGTACGAAATGCTCCGCCATTATTTTCGTTGGCAACTCTCGTCGTTTCGCGTTCTCGGTGGCATTCAACTCCGTTGAATGAACACTCGTGGATAGCTACTGGTTGTGAAAAGTTCCCTGAGAAGCCTCATCTCGCCTCATTCGGCGGCTAGCGCACTGCAGTCAGTTCCTACCCGTCGGTATAGCGTCCATACACAACCTTGCTTGTGCTGCAGCGGGTAGTTGCTATTTTGACTCAGCAGTTGCAACGTGTTCTTCGAATTTCAGTAGGCTGAAGTCGCCATTTTGCCGCCCGGTTGGCAGCAGACGAGAACATCCAAGAACGGCCGACGCGGCACCACAGGTGAACGAGTGGGCGGCGGTGGTACAAGTGGGAAGCAAAGCACAGCTAGGCAGGCTAGGCGAAATGCAAAGAGTGGAATATACTGAGAACTGTGGACATGACGTTCCAGTGTCTGAAGATGGGTAGACCAAACAGTAGATCACTTCTGGTGAAAACTCCTTCTATTGACCGTCCTAGCAATTACACAGGTCAGATTGAATGTGCGCGCGGATCGCGCGAACACGATCATAATCCGGTTGTGCGACGTGGCAACAAAGTATTACAAATAGTTGCCCGCACCTGCGAAACGGGCTACGAGTTAAATTCCACAGCACAGAGATCGTCTAAGCTGGGGTCATGAGTTGACTGAAGCCAGCACTAGTAAATTGGATTACCCCAAGAGGCAAATGGAACTGACAGCCGCTTACAAGCACCCCAGGCCTGTAACATCGATCGCATATTCTCTGCCGTTAATCTCACACTGATCGGATTTCCACAAGAGCTAGGAGGATGATACAAATAACAAAAAGTTATCAGCATTTGGCCTGCCCCCTACTGATTTTATGGTAAGCAATGTATCAACAGAATAACGCAGTATTTAGCTTTGCATACGCCACATCTTGTGAACTATGGGCGTAATCTTCAAAAGCAAGTCTCACTGACGGCACAGGTAATGAAAACTTTTCTATCCCGATGGGTGTGATAGAGAAAGCAAAGCCGGTTTCTGAGAAAAACCACTTTATTCTGGGCCGGCAGAAGACAGCGGATCTCTAGCTCATAAACTCTTGTCTATTTATTGAGTACTGGATGTTCTCGAACATTCCAGCCAATGGCGTGATAATAGCGGAGAGCGTTCTGGAAACTTCTGGCCTGCAACGTGGTTCACATTGATCGGTCACATCTCACACTGGAAACTCCCCTGCGGAAACTTCTCGAAAGTTTAGACCACACGCATGCCCGGTGCAGCGGCGCACACTGACTGGTTTCTTACGCGTCTTCCTCAGCTGACTTGGACTGTTTCGGCGTGCGTAATCACACGCCCTATCCGCCTTGGGCCGCAACTCGATTGCGGTTCCCGTCTCCGCAACAAAACCAACACATATAAATATCTTCACCGAACAAAGGCAGACAGGGACGGACAGCTCAGAGCTACCGTTGATCGACAGCGTGCTTTAGACCTTCACGCTCAAGGTTTCGAACTACAAAGGCATACCAACGCTAGGATACGTTCGGTACCCGTCGCTCGGTAGATTATATATTGCATGTTCTGAAGCATCGACAGCAGAAATAAAATCTGATTTTTTAGGTCAGCAGTTAAATACAATATGTACAATGGGCAAATTACGGGACCAAAAATGACCAGAAACCTTACCAAAAGATTGATAGTAAGAGGAATACTCCATTAAAGGTTAAGCTCGCTCCAGATGGCTACCTTATGATAGGCGGGTTCGCTGGTGATAGAACTTTCGGGTCATAAAGCGAGAAAGTTTCTGAATGCACGGTCATTCAGGAAGCCCCTGTGGCTTTTTCGGACTAACTTGCATCGCCCGGTTCACGATACACGTAACAACACGCTGGTTTAGAGCCAGACTTGTATTTACAACAGCCTTACCGACAATAGCTGCAGAAGCGTCCTCCAAAAGACCACAACAAAATGCATTAAAATTTCATGACTAATCATATTAGGAAACAAATTAACAAGAACCTGCTATAAGTGAGCAAGAAACACAGCCGGTCAATGCAACAAAATGCGCAATTTAAGAACAGACGGAAAAAGAAAGACGAAATTGAGGCGCAAGTGTTGTGCAATCCTGAACGTCGGAAGTTAGGAATGCTTTTTCGAGACGGTATCCTTAGCGTCGAGCAGGACTGAAGAGTTTGACAAATTTGAATGATTGCAGCTACTGGCAGCAGAAGCATTAAGCGCATTTGGACGCTTTTTTTGACTTCCCGTATACCTGATCGGCAAGAAGACCGGTAAAGACGAGTGCTGCACCAAGCATCTGAAGGCGGGAAAGGGCATGACCGAAGATGACCACCGAAGCCAAAACGGTAAAGAACTTGCGCGTTGTTGTGATAATTGAGCACATCAGAGGACCGAAGTGGACAATTGTGGTGTAGATGAACATCTAGGGACGCCGCCGAAAGCGTGGATAGGGAAGAAGTTCGAATGTTAGTTTATCCGACGTTAAGACTGTACCAGCAGGTCAGCTGACTCAGTGAAAACTTAAAGAATAGAGAAAATACGAATCGAAACAGTGAATGATGTCATATTTTATAGGCCGAGACTGCAGTCTTACCTGGCCAATAGCACTAACGATGCCGAATAGAAGGATATTTGAGGCAACGTTGGGGAAGCGACGCACAAAAGCAACGAACGGCATAACTTCACCCGTAAGGAGAATAACTATAGAAAGTAAGATAAAAAATAGGGGATCCTCGTAAATAGGAGATAAGGAAAGGTGGAAAAGGCGATGAAATACTGAAAAAGTTGGCTAAATGTGTTTTTGATTAGAAACTATAACTTGGTTGGAAACTCGACAGTTACATGCAAATAATTTAAAATCAGGACATCATATGAGTGTGCTCCCCACGAAAGAAAAGCGCGACCGCTATTCTCAGGAATGACATTCGGAACTTCTATGAGAGATATACGCATCCAATGGAGGTCAAACACCAATTCGGCGATATAACACAGTCTGTCAGAATCAAGGACAGTGGGATAATTAGCACGTTTAAGTTAAGGTAAACGTTATCAATGGGAAAGGTGTAGTGACCCTCTCACAGATTTAACTACGGATGCCGCATAAACACTCCCCATGAAGGACAGAACTTGTTAGTCTTTCTAGCGGAAGTTGAGCACCAACATTGGGGCTGATATCAGGATGACGCCAAGCCAACCCGAGGGTTCATGAAAGGATATCCTTGAAATAGGATCAGAGGTTGTAAAAGTAGCAGTTGAAAACCATCAAGTGTTTTGCTGATATCTTCCCAAGTTTTTTTAGGCTTGCTAAAAACAGCAGGACAAATTACTTAAATGCATTTCAGTATTGTTAGTGTCCGGAGTTGTCCACATAAAAACATGAAACTAAATCGAAAACATTTTTACAAAAACAATTCCAGACGATTAAAATTGCAAAAGCGACTAAAATATGTTAGCATGTCCACTATAGCAGTTAAATTTAGGCCGGAGGTTGCCAGAAACTACGTAGATACTCAATGTAGAGCATTCGGTTCATAAAAAGCTATACATAAGTGGTCAGAAGTACCTTCAACCGATTTTGCGACTTTATTTACCCGAAACATATAGTTTGTTGGTTGGCATAGCCTACCGCGACCAGGGCGTTATCGTTAAGATTCCGGTCTGTCTGTTGGGAGAGCAGCTTAGACAGTTACCACTAGAAAATTTGGACTTCAGTGCAACTTTTTTTCTACTCGAGAGTACAGTTGGTAATCGGAACAAATAATTCATGAACTCCACCGTATGCTGTCAATTAATCTCGGAGGAACGTATTGCAGAAACGTATACCAACCAAAAACGCCGTCATACGCTGCAGTTCACAACATTTAGTAGTGAGGAGAAGCATGTATGATAGAAAACCAACCCAGGCCGAGGTAAACTAGCGACCACAGATTCAGATTGCGCATCATAGTGTAAGGGCCCACATGCCCCCTGGAGCGAAAGTCCTCTTGCATCCCTCCGGTAAGACCGTCAAGGCCAAGAGAAACAAGCTAAAAGTGAAAATGAATGACAGAACTATTAAACCAACTGAAGGAAAGTTCGAATACAAATGAGAAAGTGGACAGAAAATCGAGTTGAAGGAAGGACAATTTTTGAATTTGTTAAACGCGCAAAGGTAGAAAAGAAGATTGATAAAAATGAATAAAGACTTACCAAAAGAAGTTCACCCCAACCAAAATTAGTTTTGGATTGGACTGAAGTGCCCTCTTTGTACATAAACATGACGACTCCAGTTGTGATTAATCCGACGAAGATGTACTTTTTGAGTGGGTAACGCTGCTTCGCCCAAAGCACACTAAGCAGCATAACCGGAATAGGTTTGATTGATTTTCCAATAACCTGACGAGAGAAAATTCAACAAAACAGGAATATTCTTACCTGTGTAGGGTAGCTGACAAAACGCAGGCTCGCATTGCTGCTGAACATGGCACCGATATAGCTGAGTCCGCAGAGGGCATAACTCTTTTGAGATATTGTCGACCTTTTTTCTCGCCAATACCGGAGAGCTAAATACAGCGACATAGAACTTATGGAAACTGACTAACCAGCCTGGGCGAATAAAGCATTGATTAAACACTGCACAAATAACATGGGTTTTATGTAGGTAAATTCAATTCTACGGAGGCCATAGCGGGTTTTGGTTCTGAATAAGGGATTAAGTGCGAAGAAAAGTCAAAATACATTGTCTCTTGTAGGAGCCCATAAATAAAATACGAAAAAAAGACACCGAGCGCACAAAATATCAAAAAAGCCAGTGATTCTGAACGCCGGTCCATTTTCAGAGAGGAAATTATAGTACCTACGAAAAAAAAGAAACATATGAAGGCAATTAATTGCAAATAGTTAGTAACTGACTTTAAAAAATGAGATTTTAGTTCAGAAGAGAAGCAAAGGCAGTTGACACTGGAAGTTAAGATCACAAAAAATTGCATGACAGGCCAAAGGGTGTCTGTCTGTAAGGGGGGGGGGGGAATGCAAAAGATGACAACTGCGACTTGTAAGTTTTACGGAGTAGCATGCTTGCAACATTATAAACGAATTGTTTTATGAAGCGTGCAACAAGAACCATAAGCATGGTTACGAATGACTCTGGCGGAAACTGTCACTGTACGCATGCAAATGACGGTATGTTAAACCTCAATAGTAAAGTTCAAAATTTCCCAGGAGGAAAAGTGTATGAGTCTGCAAGGGGTGGGAGGAGAGGAGGACATGGCTCTGCAGTTGTCAGGCCTCGTTCTCTGCGGGCTTCCAAAATGTACTCCTCTAAATTAGCAGCGAGACCATCCCTAATACATGGACAGAGAAACAGTATAAATGGCTATAAAGGAGGAGATTAGGGGAGAAGAAGCAGATGAGGAAGTGAAAGAGCAGAAGAGAGGACAAAGTACACAAGTACGACAAAGGGGTATTAATAGAATAGTAGTGATGGTGGTGGTTTGTGCAGAGTAGCTGACTGGCCGACTGAGAGTCGGGCTGCAATGACTCCTTCCTAATGTGATGTTTAGTGCACTCCGATTCTGTGAGGTCCACGCCAGGTGTGGCAGCACGCTCACGGGCGGCTCCGGTCGCGCCAGCCACCCGCGCCCTCTCCTACCTGCAATCTTATTTATTCTCTCATGACAGAGGGCTCAGGTGAGGAAAGGAGAGAGAGATCGGTAGCTACAACGAAAGGCTATTATCACTCAAAACTAATGCACCCGCAAGTCACCGTCATTTCCCATCTGACGGTCAAACTGACGGTGGTGGTGGTGGGAAATGTCCCAGTGCATTAGAAGCGAAAGTAGGATAAGTAGATGCAAGGTGAGGAGTGAATGAGTGAACAAGAAACTATGCACCATGGATTTTCAGGCTGCTTAAATTAAAACGAGTTGCGTTAAGAAGCAGGGACATTGTTTGATACCCGGTTTCGCAGTACAAGCCTGGTAAGACCAGGATAAGACCTCAAAGGGTTCCACGATTCGTTGTTACGAACTTTTACAATGCATGGAACGGGGTTCGCAAAGTACGATAGTCACCAAAAAGGGAATGGGTTTGCATTGAGCTGAAGCTGATGAAAAGATGGAAAGCCGAAAGCGTATGGATGATGAAATAGACCGATTGATATTACAGGCAGATATTGATGCTTAAAGACACAGATTTTAAACAAAGCGCGCCACGAGAGGCTTCTTTCTGTTACTTGGACAAGGAGGATTAAGCCTAATACATTAAAAGAGAGTTAAGTATGAAAAACCTTGTAGACAAGCTAATATATCTGCGCTTGCGGGCTGTCATCGAAAACTTAATCCAAAGCTCAAAAAAGCCACACAGACAACTCTACAATATGACAAACAGATCTCTTTTTCCAACTGTATGGAAAAGATGAAAGAGTGGTCTTGAAGGTTTAAACAGACATAGCAAAAGCGACAGTGTGTTAAAAAAACATTCTGTACAGTCATGGACCATATTTTTCTGTAGCAAAATATGTTCATGGTATGAAGCTTCCGCCTTTTTGACGCACACGCCTCTTCCGATGGGCGTTTGAATACCTTACTTGAAAAACCGTTTTGATTAAAAGCCCCTGGAAAGGTTGTCGCAGTCAGTTTTTTCCTGAAAGAGCTGATTACGACAGTACGTGACAGGTGGAAAGAAAAATCAGAAAATTCAAAATGTGTATTAAAATAAGACAGCTCTTTAAAAAACCAATAGTTAAAATTCTTGAGGATATGCTATTTATATGCTAATGTCCGACAAAATCGCCATTAGCAAAACTACTCTGAGCCGTACTGCAACACTAACCAATGAACGTCGAGTACGCGAAATAAGATCGGTATTCAAACAGGCGCAGCATTTTCAAACAAGCTTCAAGGTTGTATTTGGGCGTACATGTGCTTCTATGGCCGATTCAGACTTACGATATCTAATGCAAATCGTCACTGTACAGAAAAATAACATGTCTTTCTGGATATGACTAAATATTTCACGCGTCTTCACAAAAAATTGTCCTTGTTAACCTTTCTAATGTTTTTCCTCTGTCACAATTGTCAGGTTAAACGCGAGACCACAAGTTTTATTTTCTCTTCATTATTTCTTTCCTGTTCGATTCATGGTTTGCATTACAAAGATTTGTGCCCGTTTTAATAGATTACTGCATAGTTCTATTCACTATGCTCGATAATGATATTAACCCAGACTGAATGATAACCCTCTAGATAAAACCCCTCTACTTTAAATGTAAACCTTTCAATTATATTCTGTAAGATTTTTGATTTAATGAAATTTTCTCCCTATTACTATGAGAAATGTAATGATCTAGATGAATTTACAAGAAAAACATTTCTCAAATAACAATACACATAAATTCAAAATAAGTTAGGACAACCAGCCAGCACCAGCCCCGTCTTCCCCATTTGTGCCCCATTTGTGAGGAAAACAGGCGGGGATTCTGTTCGTATATTCATTGATGGTACCACTTTTCACCCCACCGCGGAAATAAATGCACAGGGGACAACGCGTTTCGCCCTTTTTGTCCCCCTTTTATGAAATTGATTTTTCCGCAGGTTAAAACCCCGTGCACAACCGGTAGCCTGACCATACGGATCCTACACAGCTCCGATTATTTCAAGAGATAGGACACAAGGCTCGACTTATTGGTCAGAGATTATTTATTCACAAAAATAGATTGCGAAAAATCCATACAGTCATAAATGTCGGCCACTATCCTTGGTCAAGGAGCCTGGGCAGCGTAGCTTCCATAAGCCTCATTCGATTCCTGCAATAGAATAAATCCGTTCGTTAAAAGTGAACTAGTGCTATATGGCCATTTCTACTGGGCTAAGCGGAGCCAAGCGGGACTTGTGCTAGCAGGGATGTTACTTGTGTAGAAATAATTAATAAGGAACATCTGATTACTAATATATCGGAGCTTAATCTTAGAGGTATTTAGGAATGTGTGCTTATGTCTACATGTAGATATAAACATAACGCGTGAGTGGCAGTCGCATTACCTCAGTAGTAACAACTACATATGCAAACAAGCTACTGTAATTATGTTAGTAGATTTAAAATATAACATAATCAATGTGAAGGGCCCATGGCATGATAAATACTATAAGCGCGACCTAGCGTAATAACAAAAGCATTTTGCAAGACTGAGCCAGTTCTGCAAAATATAATTTGAAGCGAAAGTGATCAGGTGATGCTAATCCCGGAAAACCCCAGCCTCTTCATTTAAAAAAACACTTAAATGTGATATGAACACAATAACTACAGAAAAATATGACTGTGGTATATTTTAAAATCTAAATCACCTCCACTGTTCTTATCTTATCATAGCCATGACACAAAGAAATAATTTTAACCCTAAATATTAGCATACATTCACTAATACTATAGAGATCTAAAGTCACAAATTAACGAATCAACATCAGGTTAGAAAACATTGCCTATCTTATAACACAATAATTGCATAAACGTACCAACGTCATTAATATTTAATCATTTCCTTGTTATCACAGCCATTATTTGACCTGTCAGACACTAGATATAATTTCAGCAACAACCATCTACATAATTGCATAAACTTCCCATAATCATTAATTTTAGCATTTCTTTGCGTATCATATCTGCAAATTGCCCCTTCTGATACTAAAAATTATTTCATAAATAAGTACTCAAATAACCTTTATAGAAACCGATATAGATCTGATGACAAAACAGCTTCAAATTATAAAATGATAACCTCTGTAAATATGATTTGAACACAAGAATTACACTAACGGTACCATAAATGCATTTATGGTACCACCATGTGCCTTTCGATATGCCATATTTAAGGGTTCTATAGCATTTGGCCTAGGAGGCACTGCATTTTGGGTGAGAAAATGGATAAAGTTGATGGGTGCCATGATTTATTTAGATGTAAATAACCTATTGTCCAATGCACAATACGTTTTTGTAAGGGAAGATCGTGTGTAATGAACGTACTTTATAAGATTCAAAGCTGGACAAAAACAATGGATAACAAAAACCACTATGCATGTGGGTAAACTTGATTTGCAGAAGGCCTTTGATTGTATTCCACACAAGCGTCTTCTTTACAAATTAAGAAAGTTAGGTATTGAATCAAACTTCTTATGTGAATCGATCATTTTCTGGTTGGTCGTTCCCAAGTGGTCTGTGTTGGTCCGTCTCCTGCACAAATTTTTCCAAAGGCAGGGCTTTCTATGACTGAAATGTTTTATTCCCGACCCCCTAGCCCAGTTATTTATCTGGGGCTAAGCATGACCAAGCGGCACCGGTTTGAGCAAGTATTTCAACAGCAGCGCATACTTCAGCAATATTAATAACATACTTAGGGTTCAAGACATTTCAGTGTTGTGGAGTGAAATAAAGCTTACACCTTTGAGCTCCCTATTTGTCACATAAAAATCGCAAGAATTAGAAGCCATGCAAAGATGTTACACTCAAAGGATTCATTGTAGCCTAACTCTCAGTCTGCCTGTCAGCCAATCGACAATCCACTCATTCGGCCGTCATTAACTTAGGCGCGTGGATTGAATTTTTGGTAACAAGAAGAGAAATTTTTATATTGAGTATACATACCGCTCAGTGAACCAAAAGTGCAAAACTCCTTGAAGATCTGCAAGTTATCCAGGACCTTGGACCTCTACAAACGGCTGAG
>WEDG01008229.1:0-65911 GCA_017591395.1 Schistocephalus solidus
ATCTTTGCTGCTCCTACCACACCGCTTCTAACCCCTTTTGTAGCCTCAGTGGCTCCAGGGCGTCACTGTGTTCACAGATGACAGACTCCGTTTTGTGTACTCTCACATCTAACTCTGTCAACTCCCTAGTCCCCGGAAGTCTGCCAAATGGACAATATCTCCCAATTTACCCTCAGTCCTTAGCCACATCGATAGGTCACGCAACAAGGATGCTGATGTACTTTTAGGGTTATCCGTATTAATCTCTTACTCACTCCCCGAATCGACCCCACCGAACTGGCTGAATTGGCGTTGGTTCTGCTTCTGACGAGAATATTTTACTGATTTTTTAATTTTAGGACCTGCTTCTGGCTTCAGACGGCACAATTTCCTCCCTCGACATCCATATGGACTCCCTACCGCCACTTCTGTAGTCCCCTTCCCTCTCCGTCCATTCTTCTTTCTTTCCCTGCAGCACAACCTCTCTGATCCCTGGAAGTTTGAGCTGTCATATGTTTACGGACCGTATCATTTGGCCCGGAAACGCCCACGAACTCCTGTAAGCTTCTGACACCCAAGTGTCTCGATAGTTAGTGGAGCCAAGTCCAACTGCACATCGGACATCTCCTAGTGGTAGAGCGCGGGCTCACATCTAAACCTTTACCCAACGCCGGTATGACGTCCAGCCAATTCTTCTGGATATCATAGGCTCGTTGCATCCGTCAACAACCGTTGAAAGGAAAACCATCAAAATTAGTAAAGTATCAAAGCTCAAACCCTAAGGAAACAGCCTAAACAAGATAATTTGTCTTTAAGTTATAAGAAAATACGCATTTATACATTTCGCCTTTCGAAGGAGTTGATTTCAGCATGACCTTTGGGTATTTATTGCATTTCTTAAGTGACTAAACTCCAGAGATCATTTAATCTGCACGTACAGCATTAAAGACTAGATATGCGCAATTTCCCTTCGTCCGGAGTAATCAACCCCACAAATGACTTCTCCGGAAGATATTAGGATCTCATTATCGACGAAATTCTTTTAAAAAGGAAACTTGTCAAATCTGTTTTCTAAACAAAATGAATAGGCTTTTATTAGAACTTGGACTCAAGCCTTGAGACTCACATCCAAGTTGCCGCTTTACAGTCCCCTTTGAACTGTTTCCTGGTGCCCAATTTGGCATTGAAAAAGCTCACGCCCTAATTCCCTCAATAAATCGAGACTGAACTGAGCTTATTTCTGCGTTGATCGCTTCACTGATGGCCGGATTACACCGCTTCGTTCGAGTTGGAGCTCGAAATCGGAGTCAAGGCCTCACCTCAGACATTGTATTTCCATCTTTATTGTCCACTCCAACATAAGGCCTAATTGTGCCCAGTTGCACAATCTTTCGAGTTTCAAGTCTTCCAGTCTCTCCTATTATTTTGTAAGGCTGTGCTCATCTCCGCATTAATAAGCTTCCCTATCGCCCGGACTGCCAGTGGGATAGTCGAGCGGTTTCATTGCCAGCGGAAACACTTCCTATTCGCCGCAGAAGATCCAGGAGAACTGGACGAACTCTCTCTCTCTCTCCTTGTTTCTACTAGTTAACCTCTCCAAAAAGTCGCATTTGGACTGTTCCACCCATGAAATGGTGGTTGACGCTACTCGTCCACCCTCCTGGTCATATAACCACGCTAAGATGTTGTGAGGCGGTTGAGGCCCCGACCAAATTTCATACACCATTTAATTTACCTATCCCGGTTGCACCAAATCTCTCAACCGGTGAGCTTTATTCGAAAATGATTATGGTGGGTAAAGTCAATGTCTCTCCGATGGGATCGAGCCCACCGGAAGTTTAAATAATTCCATGGCGCGTCTTCGCTTTTTTCTTCTCAAACCTCCTCCGAATAACACCTGTGTTCTTTCCACTGCTTCCTCAATTTCTCTTCTCTATCTCTTGCCTACCTTCCATTCCTCCAGTCCGCTGGCTCCAACTGCAGATTGTTCATTCGCTTACAACTCTCCCATCGTTACACACGAAATGAGTCGTTTTCTGAAAACCGCAACTATTTAATCAACCTCCAACTTCTCAGGCACGACGAATACCAACTCTTCTCCTCCTATATCTCAAGTTTATGTTGCGCGGTGTGGACGCCATGCTAACTTTCCTGAACGCATGGCTTTTAGACACGCATTTTCCTTTCGCTTCTATACACCATTTCCCGGTCTAGCCAGCAGTATTGTGGCAGCCAGCGCAGTAACCACTCATATCATCAGTTCTGGTCCACCCCACGTTTCTTGTTGTTGATTCGCTGACAGATCCGCGCGATATTTGTGACCGGCTTGGTGAGGGCTCAAGACTAATCAACACTGCGTCGTTTGGTGAGTGCTTGCAAGCGGATGATATTCAGGCGCAGAGAGCAGGGCCCAAAAGCCTCAACGGCACTACTACAAACATCTGAGTAGACGGCTTACTACAAACTATTTGCTCAGCTACCTTTATGCTGTATCTCTGCCTCAGTCAAAGCTTGTCCATTAACTCCTGTATTCCCTGAATCGTGATTTTTGCAAACAACTAGGTGTCAGCGAGGATATTTTGAAACCATCTGCTCTTTGTTCCAGTTTGGCAAAATGACTGGACATAATATGATGTGGTAGGATACTCGAAGAAGGAAATCAGTATACGTTAATTCGTCCTGCCTTCAGAAGAAAATCGGGTGTGGTCCGTTAAAAATATAGGAATCTGCTATGGTGTTCGTGAAGTGTTCGCGGAACTAGCCGGCATGTTCTGTTGTCAAGAGAGCATCGGTGAGATGTTGAATTCGATATGCTCTCGCTGCCTTCCTCTACGGCTTGCGTATTGAAAGGTTCTCATTGGTATCCAACTCCTAACTTTTACTGATAGCTTATTTACGGGTGTAGCGGGAAGGAAACGAGCTGAATGCCTGCTCGGTTTGCTGAAGATAAAAAGAAGAACTGTGGCATTCTGGCACGGCTGTGATGATCGTGCACTGCTAAACTTTGTAGTCCTCATCTGAAGTGACGCAGCGGCAAGCGGCTGCGTGTGAAAACACTTTACTGCTCCTGCATTACCCTACACCAGCAACCCGCTTAATCGCTCTAATAAGACCTGGTAGTTTTGATGCTCGTTCGTCGGTTGGATGCCTAGGTGACCAACTGAAAGAACACTTAAACGAGAAGTTGACGCACGATTGTGTCGTCCCTTTTATCGCAAGGGAAAGTATCACGGCTGACAAACCCATCATAGCCTCAGAAGGGCATTTGACATCATTTAGCA
The DNA here is from genome assembly GCA_017591395.1 of Schistocephalus solidus. Taxonomy (NCBI): domain Eukaryota; kingdom Metazoa; phylum Platyhelminthes; class Cestoda; order Diphyllobothriidea; family Diphyllobothriidae; genus Schistocephalus; species Schistocephalus solidus. The sequence continues at coordinate 3,261 of WEDG01008229.1, forward strand.
GGATGCTGATTAAGATCCGGTTGCTAATGATACGCATTACACCATCATCTACCTCCACCGGATGCAAAGTCCATCGACTCAGAAGTTGCGTCGGGAGGGTCATAAATTATCGGCAAGGAAAATGCACAGTAGCATGGATCGGCTGTTGTGGTTTGGAGTCGTTTCTGCATAGTAGTCAAGGTTTCGCGTGGTCTGGTCGCGCGCGGTGTTGATTCGTCAAGATATGCCATCTTTTCGGAAGCTGGGGATGCTGGAAATTCTAGTGATAGTCATCGTCTAGCAACTCCCAACGCCAGCTCCTCGGTCATCATATGAACTTTTCTCATGAAGACCGTCAGACTACGTTCTCATCGCGCTGAGCAAGGCGACACACTAAAAATGAAGTGTCTTGTGGTCGCTGGAACTGGAAGATGCTGCTCGAGGGTGCTCCATACTACTGCTGCTTCTGGAATAGAATGCGTTAGGTCCGAACGGGTTTTTTTTCTCCATTTAGGAGAGCTGATCGATGGAGTGAGTCGGAGATCTATGGAGGTGTTTGAGGACGCTTCTGAAGCACTCAGCCCAGTGCCTAAGCACCCCAGCGAATTCCCATGACGATTGTGGTTCTGCAGAGCTGGGCAATGGCGCAAGTTCTCTTGGTGCAGTGCCATAGTATTCCTTGAGGAGAGGCAATAGAAATTCCTTCATTCTCGCTAGTGTAAGTGAAGAGGCGATTTCCAGGAAGAAATCGTGAAGAAGAAGGCATGATATCTGGAAACAGGGTTTTGTTAAACGGCCCTCGACTTCGGATTCTTTCTCAGAGGCCCATCTTTCATAAACAGTCGCACAAGAGGCTATATGTCAAAGGGAGACAAAGAGCGTTGTATTAGCCAGGGGTGACTTTAGCATTTCCCTCCCAGGCAGTATTGTCTGCCTCGGCGTGGGCATTGATGCTCGCCGAGGACAATCAACTGTTTCGTCTTCCGCACAGTCGCTAGGAGAGTCTACACTCTTTTTCTTTAAAAACCAGTTGTTCGCCTTGCTGCAGCATAATAGGAGCGCGGAAGCTGACAACGACGAGGAAGTTGGCTCGCTAAAGCGGCTAGGGCAGAGTAATTAAGATGGTCCTTTGTGTCCTACGGCAGTCCAGACAGTCGTCCTACCAGGCTGTTATTACGAATGGCTAAATTGACGCTAGTGTCGTATCGATCTGCCTTTGGGTGGGCTCACCCGGAGGAAGGCGTAACCGGCATCCGAAATCTTCCAGGTGGCTCTAGACAACGATCTCCCCACGATTGAACGCAGGCTTCGAGAGACTAAACCGTCCCTTTCTTTTCGGATGATTGCTCCGCGGATTGCCTAAAATCTGACATTTCAAACAGCAAGAGTGAATAGAATCACTAAAGCGGCCAGTAGGGTGGGAACGGAGGCTGGTATTCGTTTAGTATGGCTTTCTTGATAGAAAGTTTCCGCATCTGCGAGCCACTATCGGTTTGCATAGGATGTAATGAGTTCCCGATCCGGTTGTTTGGGGCTTTTTATAGCCCCTTCCCTTTGTGACAGGGTAAGAAGTGCTACTTCTGAAATAGACTTTGCTTAGAGGATCACAGGCGGTAGTCCAGTGCACTTTTGGTCCACGGCTTGCCGGGTGGAGTGGAAGTCCAGTATTTAGCCTGGAATGCCAACGGGATTACATGTCAGGAAAAGAGAAAGGTGAATGGGCAGAACAACTGGGTTTTGAAGACGCACAGTGGCATATACCCTTCCTTGGTTTAGGGCTGCCAGTCGAGGCAGGAGTACCGAGGTGTTGCCGCTAAGCAGAGCATAGTTTTGGAGATCCATCGGTGAGGTGAAGGCCTGGTAAGGGAGGCGCAGCAGCCACCACAGGTATGAGGGCATATAACGTGAACCACTAATCATACACGGCGGATACCCTGACTGGACGCACACACTACTTCCCGTCTTCTTATGTACGACATGGCGCTGTGCTGGCTATCAGCTTTGTCCTTTCTGCAAATGGCTGGAGGACCTCCAATAGGCTGCGCTATCGATTCGTCGTTTTGGGAGGGACCGAGTCAAAAAAGTAGTAGAGGCTTTCTCACCGGGAGAGGTTTATTGGAGCTCTCCAACTGCGTATTTGTTTCGTAGCTCACTGAGCTTTGGTGCACATATCTCTCACAAGATGGCGCACTTTTGGCGATATGTAGCCCGCCAATGTCGACTGGTGGGATACATCTGACCGAAATTTATTGTGACGTGGTTCGCTTCTGTCGGCTTAGATGGTGACGTCTCGAGTCTGGCCGAGCGGTAGCGAGGCGTGAAGGCATGAGTATAAGTTGGCCGTGCAAAAGTGAACCCCGGAAACCGGAGAGTCACTGCATGCCACGCAGAGACGGATCGCTTACTCTGTAATCTCTTCATGGATATTTTGAGTCGAGATGATGTTCACACATAAAGGCAGGTGGCAGAAGCCTGGATTTCCAGTAACCGCTCAGTCAACAGCCGTCAAGGCTGTTCTTCCCCCTATCTGGTTTTATAAACTTCCTTGACGAGAGGCAATCGCGGCGGGAACCCTGCGGTACCGCCGGTCATCGTCACCTACCACAGAGGGGTTTTGACAGAAGTCACGGGGACATTCAGCTCTGATACAGCCCCGTAATCGACATTGGCGGGCTACGTATCAAGCAAAGTGCGCTGTTGAGAGCGACCTTTGTGCACGCCACCCTAGCCTCTGAAGGTATCTAGGTAAAACAAATACTAGAAACGTCGCACCTTCAATTAACCTTTCCCAGTATAAACCTCTTTTTTTGACCCTCTGCAATCCCCAAAAATACAGGAATGGCAGTGGCAACTGTTTATTAAATACTCCATTTTCCCAGAAAGCCCAATAAATGCTTTATTTGGTACATGGTTAATAAAAAGGAAGCCGGGTCGTGTTTCCAGATGGGGATTCACCTCCCTTGGCAAATTTGACAGATCGGGGTTGATAATTGCACAAATAAGGTGGGTTTCCCTGAACAAATATATTCATGTGCTGAAGTCTAATAGAGCTTGGCCGGATCCCCTTGTCAAAGCGTTAACCGCAGTTAATCGAACAGGACCGGAAGCGGTGTGCCATGGGCCGTTTATCGGTCTCCAGTTGATCGATTTTTGTACGCTGCCTCAGCCCTTTGGAGGATGTTTGACGGGCAGGAGTGGTGGTGGTGTAGCCTATGCCACTGTTGTTCGGTCGGGCGGTTCACAAATGAAGTTTATAAGGCGTTTTCTCGGCTGCTACAACCTGCTGGAGTAGGCATAACCCATCGACCCAAAAGCAACAATTCGTCGCCGTTTGATTCAACCCAAGGAAACGGGGCCACTCACTGAAATATCAGCAGTTGTCTACAAAATAACTTTTAACGAGGGGGCTGTAATTACGTTGGGGAAACCGGGCGGAAATTGTAGACTCACAACTAGGAGAGTAGATCCAAACTCTCAGCTTTTAACGCAGGCTGGAGAAAATGGCCATAATATCGATCCTCGGGGAGTTACCATCTTAATCCGGGGCAACTCAAAGACAGAGTCGCTAACCCTTGAGGCTTGTTATTCAGATGCCAACTCCATCAACAGGCAGGTTGACCTTCCTGTAGCTTATAAAGTCATTCGTCCTTACGTGCATATAGATTAAAACAAGAAGACCACGCAGCCCTTAAGAACGCCACGCAGACACAACCCTAGAACGAACTCACCCGAGGAAGAAAAAAGAGCCGCCGTACCGAAAAAAAACGGCAAGGGCTCCACTACCTCCACCCTTTCCCCCAATCAAGGGAGTGACTCATAACGCACACAGCTAGATTGCCCGTCTAATAGGGGGGAGAGGCAGCGAGAAAGACAATCGATCAACCCAAGGCTGACAAATAGGCAATGACACGCCACTTACGGTTCTGCTTGAAAACCGCAGTCAACGCTTTGACCATGGAGAGCCGACCACGTTCTCCGAAACGTCAGCACATTAATAACTTGGTTCCAGTGAGCCCGTCTTATTTCTCAAATACACCTCCTTTTCCTTCTCATTTTCAATGGGTTTTCGTGACTATTAGTGATTTCAACTTACAAGTGCCCTCGACGTCGACGATGATGTCTTCGTTGTCGTTGTCGTCATCCTCATTATCCTTATCAACAACACCGGCCGCTGCGGCGGCGGCAGCGGAGGACTTTGGCTGGCTCCAGGTGCTGATCGTCCGGTCGTCCGGTTATAACAATGCTCCGAAGCTATAACAAGCTGTGAAGATGTGGGCTTGTTACTGGTTCTCATCCATTTCTGTTTTGAAAATGTGAGATTGGGTTGCAGGCATCCATTCTTGCTGCGAAAAGGATTTTGAACAAATTCTACTTATAGGCAAAATTATGGTTTAAAATACCATGGTTACATGTAGGTCACGAACGAGCTTATTCGAACTGTGCGAGTCAGTGATGTATTTGACATTGGTTGGAAACTGTTACAACTACCTCCCCCTATTGCAGGTGGCCTTTTGGGACTTTAGCGAATGACCACGGGAGTACGTATCCCAGTGTCCAACCTGTGATTAAAAAGGATAAAAAGACGAGTCCAGATTTGGAGATCGAATAAAAAACGAGCGAAATTCGTAGCACGACTTAATTGATGGAGATTCCATTCATGGTTGAGCAGAGTTGTCTGAAGTCCAGACGAGAGGAGCCTGTAGTGACCCAACGCTGTGCCCATGCTGAACACCGAACCTCTCGCATCTACATGCACGTGCGCACCAGGGGTTGTCTGGCCCTTGACAATCCTGGCTGTCCACACCGGCCAATCATCTTCAAGGCTGACTCACACCCAACCGCGACCGCACGGTCTCGCACGCACTTGGGGACATCGCAGACGCGGCGGCTGGACGTGCCCTCATCTGGCAGTCAACTTCCTCTAACCCCTTCTGTGATAGTTCTGTACAGAATAAATTATCCTCCCAAGTCGCGTCCCACTTTGTATCTCCTTCTAAGGAACCGGGCCAGAAGGTTGTAGCGGTCAGGGCCTCCCCTATTAACTTAGCCTGCTGCGACAAGTCCAGTTTTTTTTAGAGAAACGCTACTGGTTTGCGCTATGTGATAGAATCTCTCATAGCATCAATTGTCGCACATATCCAATGGAATTTCCTGGCCTCCATTTAGTTCAGCATGTTTTTGACTAATTTCATCAGATCAGTGACAGAATAGAGGAGCAATAAGCCTTCTCCCAAGACGGAATCGCCCACGTGGGTGCCTGAACTAGGTTACTGCTAGAGTGTATGTCAACGGCTTAAACCCCTAGGTTATAAAGTTATAAAAAAATTTGTCATTGTGTTCTTCTTTTAAAGAAAGGTACGTTCAAAAGAGAGCGCACAGTACATCACCATTGTTCTGCGTGACGGGGTAAATCTCGGCAAACATGCTTTTACGAGATAGTTTCTGACCTGTTCGTCCCTCATCAGCTAGCAGTTCCCAATTTATGACAACTCAGATAATAAATCGATTTGGGCTGGCTAATCACCGAAATGGGGATAGTCCTTTTCCTCTTCCGGGATTTATCAGTAGCTTTTTTATATATTTTCCAGGTCTTACCGCTCACCGGCTGACATTTTACTTGCTCACAAATTGCTCCTTTTCTGTGCACCCGGTGTGGACTTAGGCATCTGTGTAGTTTTCACCTGCTAACTTCTTTGTTGACATCGTATCCCACATTGCCTGTGCGCGCAAGCTGCGAGGATACGCAGGTGGACAAGCATCTGCTTAATTTGTGCCTGCAGAATGTATTCAACTTTTCAAAGCAAACCCAACATGGCTGCCGAAACGACTTGCATGTGGTAGGATGGACCCTGTCTGGAAACTGAAACGTGCAGGGCTGTCAACCCATTTCTGTTGCCATGGTCACTGGAACTCCTTAGACGTTTGGTAGATCACTGATCTGTTGGCCCCTGGCCTACGTCTAGGACAAAAGAGATGGTGCAACTTTTGTGTCTCCGTACTTCTCCCCCTCCTTGCATCCCCGCGCCCCATCTGCCATCCCAAATTCATCAGCATTTGTGTCTTTACGAAGGTGCGTTTGCATACAATTTTCTGCTGTGGAGTGGCTGATACCACCCTGCAGCCAGTCGACGTTGTGAAGAATAAGCAACTTAACATTTATAAGTTCCCTATGAATCCGTCAGGTGGCTGAGACCGGAAAATCCAGCTTCATTGTCATCCGTGATAAGATGTAAGTAACGTCAAGCAAAGGAATTGTGAACCTGATTAGATCAACGCTTTGGGTATATAGTTCCTTCGCACCCAAGTGAGCATGTGATATCAAAAAGACTTTAGAAATTGTCATGCAACCTTATCAAATTATGTGGCTTTTATGTGTAACTTCCATAAACGTTGGATAGCAAGGGTACGAAGAAGATGATGATAATGCTGAGGATGATATAGTGGTGGTGGTGCTGCAGTAGTAGTAGTAGTAGTAGTAGTAGTAGTAGTAGTAGTAGTAGTAGAAGTAGTAGTAGTAGTAGTAGTAGTAGTAGTAGTAGTAGTAGTAGTAGTAGTAGTAGTAGTAGTAGTAGTAGTAGTAGTAGTATTAGTAGTAGTAGTAGTAACAGTAACAGTACTAGCAGCATGGGTTATGGTATTGGTAGATGAGCAATGTCGATAAAGACAACGGACATTGTAATTGCCATTTCTGGCTCATTAGCCCTTATCAGCCAGTCATACCTTACCCCAGGTGGTGCCTCATCTGGGGCTTGAACCCGCGACCTGCGGACCAGAAGTCCAACGCTCTCACCTTTGGGGGCATCACCTGGGGTTGGGTATGACTGGTTGGCGACGGCTAATGAACCAGAACTGGCCATTGCAGTCTCCCTTTTCTCTGTAGGTATTATTCGCATGCCTTTACTACTACTAACCACTGTGCCGCTGCTGGCGGGGCTCGGAAGTGGGCCCTAAGGCGGAACGCGATAAGTGAGTTCCGTTAGCGATCGGTGAGCATTTATTAACGAGTGGTGGTATTGGCAGCAGCAGGAGGAGGAGGAGGAGGAGGAGGAGGAGGAGGAGGAGGAGGAGGAGGAGGAGGAGGAGGAGGAGGAGGAGGAGGAGGAGGAGGAGGGAGGGAGGAGGAGGGAGGAGGAGGAGGAGGAGGAGGGAGAGTTGGAGTCGTAACGACGGCTCCCATGCAAAAAGCTGTGGACTCCTTTTAAATGGTGGAAAAAGAACCCTGATAACTATAACCATGGGCTAATTTTCTAACTTCACTACCGCGCGTTTTCATGGGTTATGGGGTCGGGTGTGAGGCCGACATTTCTAGAAAACAAACAAGGAGTTACAGTTATCAAGGCTCCTTCCTCTCAGTCATGAAAAGGAGATCACTTTCTGGGGAAAAAAATGTACACTGGCATTTGTCCCAATGACTTGACTAGTCGTGCCTTCGGAGAATGGAAAGGTGGACGCTAAAATAGAACTGATTCAGTTTTTACCTGACATGGAAGTTTGCATAGCAATTGGTCACGAATCGTTAGCACGGTGAGACTCCATGACTCGTCCTCTGTCCCATTGAGAGGGTTGTTGCTTTTAGGAAGTTTACTTTTTACGTAAAAGAGCACCTACTTACAAATGTACATTTTTTGATTCCTTTGTAATAAATTACAACGAAATAAATTATTTGCACCATGTGTACCCGTATAGATTGAGATTCCAATGAGATTTGTACCAATTAATAACTAAAGTTGCCGAAGAAAATCTTCAAAAATGGAAGACATTTGCAGCTACCACCGGGCACCAATTCGAAAGGGACTCATGAACACTTGGTCTGGCTTTCTATGTATGGGTGGCCTCTCCTCTATACCCTGACATTCTGGGTTATGTATGAGCGTTTTCAAGACTGGGAACCCTCAGGGCATCGGAGTTCCCTGGAATAATTTGCTACCAAAACTGCCAGGAATTAGATCTATCTGGTACGCAAAGGCCGGTATTAGCAATACCAAGACATACATGTTTTCTGCCAGTGCGTGGCTGAAAAAGGCATGTTGATCTTCTTTCCAGATAGGACAAGAAACAGTTTGTAAGTAAGATAGGCCTTCTGACCTCGTCAGCCCGGCGTTCATCTAAATTGACAAGCATTATACCGTTTACTTTGGCGTGCAAGGGTCACAAGTTCACGTCATGGGAATTGCCTACAATGAGTGAAAGGAGTACCATCTGCACTAAGCTGTATGTGGTTGCTGTCAAATAACCTAACTATGGGTGTTGCAATGCTAGCAACGCTAAGCCACTGCATTCCTATTGAGAAAATTAATCTTTGTAAACTAAAAACAAAGTCAGCCTAAATTCACTTGCCAAGGCCGAAAGGTTATTGGCATCGGGTGGCTGTGAATTGCTCTGTTGAGTCAATCGCTGGGTGTGTTTATTCGTACCCCGATGAACTGGCAATCATTCAGTGTTCTAAAGACTCGACAGCCTGGCTTGTGGTAGCTACTATCCACAGGCTTTATCAACCTCGCTTTTTACCCAACGAATTTCACTCCACGCTAGGCCTAGCTCACCATTCAGACGTGTGACATCCGCACGTCAGCCCGTTACGTCTTTGCACGTAAGTTGAGTGCACTAAACTCCAAAAGCACAAAAGCAACTTTCGACTTAGTTCTTTATTTGACCTCCCGGTTGCCCTGACACTGCCACACCGGTTTCATTCCCCACCCCATCTTTGGTGACGCTTGAGGCCAGCGGAGCCATGGGACGCCAATTCGTAGTTTCGTGTGTATACGCGCGCTCGTGCAGGTGCGATGTGCTTACGGTGGTGGTTTCACCGTCGCCTGGACAACATCGCAGGTCGCCACCACAGCCTCTGACCTCAACCGCACGCACGCAGCACGAGTGCAGGGGTCCGACCTCGTTATCGTTCGGCGCCAGCATTCTCATCACGTGCGAGAGCTGTCGACTGCTCATCTCTGTGGCAGGAAAGTCACCGGAATGAGGTCCGCTTCGGACCAATCAAGTCAGACGTTCCTGCAGACAGCGACAGCAGTGTAGTACATAGCGGTGGGGTGTGTTTGCGTCAGGACGGCTGACCTAGCTTGTGGTAAACTTTGAACAGTAAGAGCACAGTAACGTTGAGCTCACTAAGAGGTGCCAATGAGCTCTCACATCTTAGACTCCCTTGCTTGCAAAGTTAACCCCGAATGAACGGCATCACTGTTGCTGTAGACCAAAACGAAGGTCGCATTGGTTTCATTGCATGCGATAGTCGGCCAATGCCGTCTTCGTGATTTTTTCAATAAGGTGACGATGACTTATACGGCCCCCTAAACAGGATGTGGGAATAGGAACGCCTGCCCATGCAATAAAGGTGGCCCTGTGCATAATTCCAGGGCGGGTAAATGTGCCCGTCCCCTAACCCTAACACGAAAGTTCGACCGTCGAGTTCGACGATTTCCAACTTATGCTCCCCGGAAGGGTGGTGCAGAGACGATGACTTGCGTTTTATTTAGTTTAAAGTGATAGTAGACTTGCGCTGCATCTACCGCACTCTCTCCTCCTCCCGCACCTGAGCCCGGTGTACTGAGAGAATCAAGAAGACCAGAGATGGGAGAGGGCGCAGGAGGCTGGCGCGGTCGGAGACGCTCCCATGGGCGTGCCACCACACCTGGCTCGGATCCCATGGAGTGGGAGTGCCATTAAGGCCACATTACGAAGGAGCCATTGCAGCCTGACCCTCAGTCCGCCAGTCAGCGACTCCACACAAAAAGCACATTGGGCAGACCACGCGGTCCGAGTTATCCCGTCAGTTGGCAACCTTCCAAGCCACGGCTTTTAGCGCACCGTGATAGTTTCAAGCGCGTCAGATTGTTTATAGTGAGGAAAATGCGCAGAGCCGTTGACCTCACTCTCTCCACCACCCTCACAATCAGACCACCTTCCGAGCCGGTCAGTTGTCTAATGTGGGAGTGGGCGCATTGGCTGGCAGGTCGGTGTACCCGTCTTCGCGCGCCACAGCACGACCTAGCCCCCATAACACACACACCAGGATTCACTTACTCAGGGGATATGGAGGAGCCATCGCTATCTGACTCCCAGTCCACTGGTCAGCCACTCGACACACACAGCACATACACTGGGCCGACGGCGTGGTCTGGTGTAAGCGTCAGATTGGCAGCATTTCAAGCCACGGTTTCTAGGACACCGTGATATTATCAGGTACGTGATGATGGTGAGGGTTGTTGTCTATGTATTGGTGTAGGTAGTGTGCGCTGATGTGGTTTAGCCTCTTGTGGTTTACCGCAACGTGTCATGGATGTGCATGTGACCGAATCAGGCCCATGCGATGAGTGAATGCGCGAGGACAGTGAGGGCAGTGGAGACGGCAATCTCTGCTGTGTTGTTGATGCTCCAGCCACTGGTTCACCAGTCTCTGTACGATGGATTCGCAAGTGACTGACCAGGCCGATACGTGATGTTAATATGCGGTCGCAATGAGGACAGTTTAGGAGAGATTCCCTATCGCTGATGGTGTTGGTGGCGGCGGTGGCGGTGGTGGTGGGGGTAACAGGTGATGAGTAGAGTGATGTGGTCTCTATGATGGTGGGAGTAATGGAACTGATGCCAGGGGTGAGGGAGGGGAAGTCCGAAGGATTGCTAGCAGAACTGGACGTAGAAGTTGGAATTGTCGGATTGCTGGTGCATTGCTTCCGAAGATGTCTGACCAGGCCGATTCGCGCACGGAAGGTGCGTTGACAGTGTGGGCATATTAGAAGGGCCTGGGCATTGGCGGTGTAGGTTCGGGGCGCTGGTGACTTTCGTGCCGCTCTTTTGGTCTTGTCGGTGGCGATCCTTTTGACTTCGTAGATTGCTGCTCCCGCCTTCACTGTCCTTCCCCAAGCCGGTCGGTTCCGGGCGTGGTCTTCCCAGGTCACCGGTTTGATCTGCAGCTGCTTCAGGGAAGTCTTCAGAATGTCCTTGTAGCGTCGTAATTGACCCCCCTTGTCGACGAGAACCCATGGCGACATCTCCATAGAAGATTCGTTTGGGTAATCGTTCGCCGTCCATCCTCACAACGTGGCCGCTCCATCCCAATTGCAGTTGTTCCAGCTGAGCATAAATGCAGAGAATGCCTGTTCGTTCCCACACTTCCGTGTCCGGTATCCTGTCTTGCCATGTCAGCTTTAGTATTCTGCGAAGGCAGCTGAGGTGGAAGTGATTAAGCTTCTGCGCTTGCTTTTGTTAGATCATCCACGTCTCCAATCCATACAGCAGCGTCGGCAATATGACAGCTTAGTACATCTTGAGATTTGTGCTGAGGTGGAGACCGCGTCGATTCCAGACCACGTTCTGCATACGTTCAAAGGCTTAGCTGGCTTTGGCGATCCGATGGGCGATCTCATCGTCGACTTTGGTGCTGCGGGAGAGATTGCTGCCCAGGTACGTGAAGGTATCCACATATTTCAGTTGGGCACCATTGATATTGATGTGCGCTACGGAGTAGATGGTATTTGGCGGCGGCTGATGCATCAAACCCCTTTTATCAGTGTTGATGTGAAGTCCAAAGTTGTCACAGGCGGCAGCGAAGAGGTATATGCTCCCTTGCATTTCCTCTTCCACCGTTGCATTGAGTGCGCAGTCGTCAGCGAAGAGAAGTTCGTGGATGGTGGCTGTGGAGACACGCGAGCGGAAGTGCATCTGTCGTTGGTTGAGGAGTCGGCCATCCATCCGGTAGGCGATGCAAATCCCGGGGTGTTCTTCACGGTAGGCGTCCGTTAGAATGGCAGAGAACATGAGACAAAAGAGGGTAGGTGCAAGGAAGCAGCCCTGCTTCACTCTGTTGGTCACTGCGAATGCTTCGGATACTGTGCCGTTGTCAGTAACGTGCATCATCATCCCGTCATGAAGCTGACGCAACGTATGCGTGAAACGTTCAGGACAGCAGAATTTCTGCATGATTTTCCACAGCTCATCGCGATTCATCGTGTCAAAGGCTTTCTTCAGATCCACGAAGGTAGTGTTGAGGTGAGTCCGCATCTCCTGGCACTTCTCTTGCAGCTGGCAAGCGGCGAAGATCATGTCGATTGTTCCTCGGTGTCGACGGAAACCTTATTTGCTTTCCAGGAGCAGTCCTTGCTCCAGATGAGCGTTCAGGCGATTGAGGAGAATTCGGGCGAAGATCTTTCCGGTGATGTTCAGTAGTGAGATTCATCGTTGGTTTTCGCAGAGTTGGCGATTCCCTTTCTTCTTGTAGAGGTGGACAATGGTTGCGTCTTTGAAATCCTGAGGGGCTTGCCTTGGTGCCACATCTCCTAGAAGAGCACTGTGAGTCGGTTCATCAGTTTGGGTCCACCATGCTTGTAAAACACAGCAGAGATCGCGTCCGCACCAGGTGTTTTCCCGCTGGAGAGGTGCTGCACGGCTCTGATGGTTTCTTGGAGAGAGGGCGGGAGATCAAGATCGGCGTTTATTTCCACTTCAGGCAGGCAATCGATTGCGTCGTTGGAGATGGTGGAGGGCTGATTGTGAACGCTTTGGAAATGTTCTGCTCATCGCGTCAGGATTTGCATCTTCTCAGTAAGTAGCGTCCTGCCGTCAGCACTGAGAAGAAGGGCGGCGCCTTTGACGGGAGGTCCGTAGACAGCCTTGGTGGTGGTGGTGAAGAAGTTATTCTCCTTGTTTCAGTCACCGTATCCTTGGATTTTCTCGGCTTTGCGCGTCATCCAGGCATCCTGCATCTCCCGCAGCCGTTGCTGTACAAGGCGGCGACTTCTATAGAAGGCTGTCTTGTTTGCAGAGGTGGGGCGATCGACGTAGGCTTTATGCAACTGGTCTTTCTCGGCGAGTAGAGCGTTGCTAGCTGCGTCGTTGTCATCGAACCAGTCTTGGTGCTGACGATGTGCGCGGCCGAGGACCTCCAGGGCGGTGGGTTGGATGGTGTCTCTCAGCTGACACCAGCGGTTCTCTATGGAGATGTCCGCGTAGGCAACTTGAAGGTTGGCTGGTCGGTTAGCCAGTTCGTTGCTGAAATGGAGATAGTGAGCAGGCATATTCAACAAAATAGTATTCAACTTACCTTGTGGTCGCTTACCTTGAGGTCTTTTGCATGGTTGCAGACGAAGCCTCATCTTGGAGATGTCAAGGCGGTGATCCGTCCATCCGTTGGCACCGGGGATCGCCTTTGCCACCAGCACGTCCTGTTTATCTCGCCTTCGGACATGAATATAGTCCAAGAGGTGCCAGTGTCTCGACCGGGGGTGTACCCGGGTCAACTTTTCTGCATCGGGAGGCGAAAGAAGGTTGATGAGCAGGAGACGGTGTTCCGCACAGGTTCGCAAAAGAAGGAGGCGGTTATCGTTACGGCTACCTAGACCTTGGGGACCCAGCACTCCTTGCCAGGTAGCGTTGTCTCTCCCGACGCGGGCGTTGAAGTCACCAAGGACAATTACCTTGTCCGCCTTCGGCACAGTAGCCAGCAGGGCGTGCAGGTCCTCGTAGAATTTGTCCTTCGCCACATCAGAGCTCGACATTGGGAAAGCGTAGTCGCCGATGATAGTGGTGGCGAACTTGTCTCCCCGAAGAGGCAGGCGGAGACTCATCAGGCGATCATTGATACCCTGCGGCAGACAGGGCAGATGTCCCACGATGTCGTTCCGGGTGGCAAAGGCAACACCAGCGTCGCGTCGCTCTGCCTTTGGTCAACCGCTCCAGAAGAAGGTGTAGCCGGCATCCACCTCCTCCAGCTGACCCTGTTCAAAGAATCGAGTTTCGCTGAGAGCAGCAATATCCACCTTGTAGCGGGCCAGTTCCCGAGCGACTAGCGGCGTCCTCAGTTCCGGTCGGTTTCTCCTGGGATTTTCTAAAAGGGATCGAACATTCCAGGCTGCTAGAGTGAGCAAGCTCACTCGAGCAGTCCGGGGGTACCCCGGATGGTATGGTTGGGGGATTGGGTAGAGGATTTGGTGTTGTTATTGTTTAGAGTTTTTCGACTGCATGTAATCGCATTCTGCTAGCCACGGTCTGCTGCAGCTGTTGTGAGACCCAGCATTTTTAGGGGACCTTTTCTAGCCCCCTCCCCCACGAGGGGTAAAGCAATACTGTCCCTAAATAGGGCTGCTTATTCATCCCAGGTGGCTACCGAACTCCACTATGGATCACAATTTTGGTTAGTGAGAGAACGACCGATTCGTCTGGGCCGCCTACGTGATTGCATGTCACCCTCGCCGTAGGACCTTTTTGACTGTGGGGGAGGAGGAAAGGGAGAGGAGAAGGGAAGAAGTAAGAATAAAGGAGAGGAGGAGGAGGAGAGAGAGAGAGAGAGGAGGAGGAAAGAAGGGAGAGAGGAAGGGGAGGAGTGGAAGTAAGAGGGAGAGGGTTGGGAAGAGAAGAGGGCGACATGGAGGACGGGAGAGTGAGAAAAGCAGGGGAAGCGAGCAGACGTACCGGGTGTGGAGACACACACAACACTGGAGACCCTCACCTGGCTTAGCCCACCGGTCGTGGCGGTTGCCCAGGGTGTGGCCACTGGGAAGAACCAGCTTCGAGGAGCCACAGATGAGAGTTGGGTACCAGCTAGAGGCGGCCATAGGAGCATTCACCACCTATACGAGACAGATGGAGCAACCAAATACTACCTGTGTCATGCTACCCGTAACTAGTACCCCTCTACACCCCACTAACCCTAAGCTTAACTCTAGACACAACCGGACCCTAACCTTAGGCCTATGTCAACTTGCCCTGGAATAAGGCGCAAGGGGATTTGTACTGCGGGCGGATCCTGTGCTCATTTCGCGATTTGGAGCCATATAAGTCATCTTACCTCAAATGTGTCCGAACACGCGTCCAGCGCCCGTAAAACGAGGGCTCACTTTACGCCAAACTCCCCCCCCCCCACCCCCCCACACACACACACAAACACACACAATCACATCATCAGTCGGTGAGTGTGCTCAGACAAACCACAGAGAGCGGGAAGAGATAGTGATGGCGACACGGAGGACTTCGTTACCACGGCAAATGAGCGAAGTCCTAACCGAAAAGTAATTCGACGCGCTAAAAGGTATGCCCTTGAAGGTTTGACCATTGGTGGGATAGCTCGGTCCTCAAGACGCACGATGGATGATGGCGTTAGCCAAGCTATCCACTCTGCCAAATGTATTCTACGGTGAACCTGGATCAGCCAAGGCACGGATAAACTGGGATAATGACGATGGGTGCGATCGACCCAACTCGGATCCACTGCTTTATTTTTTGACTGTGAGCGATCAAATGCGTTTTGGAACTGTCACAATGCTCTACAAGTTGCAGTTCGCTTAGCTCGCAATCGCCTCTTATAGATGTGAAATTTATAGGAGCCCCTCATTTCTGATAGGTCCGAGATGCTCTCGCTGATAGTGTCTCGCGTGTGTGTAAGTATGAACTGGCTTGCGTATGGCACGCATGGACTGCCTGGCAAGACTTGTTAACCACTGCGCCCACATCCGCTTCCAGTAGTCTTGACCCTGTGCTGCTATCGGAATACGGAAAGCATGAGACGAGGTAGGTGCACGCAAGTCTGCTTCTCTTTAAGCCCATTCACGCGGAAGTCATCAGTGAACACTCGCCCAAATTGTGGTGGGCGGTGGAATGGCTGAGGCGGTGAAGCAAGTGAACAGTGACAGGGTGAGAAAAAATGGTTACTTAATAAAAGTATCCGATAAGCACGAGAGAACGGGTCACTCGTGGCGGATGCATTTAAGTTTATTTAGAATATTGGTGGCTGGAATGTAGTGCAGTCGTTTATTATTGGAATGAAGTTTTTGGCCTTGCTCAGCAGAGGTGCCTCATTGGATAAAAGCTAGGACAAGAAAGTAACAACTTGGAAGGTTTCGCATCAAAAGAGTAAAATTTTCTCTGAAGCAGCTTTAAGCACCAAGCCGGCCCTCCGTGAGTAAAAATCATGGGGATAAGATTGTGAGTTGTCTGAAGTCCTTCCTCCCTATACAGGGACACAATTATTTCGGAGGATGATTGTCTAGGTTCTGCAATGATACTTATGTAAACAGGAAAAAGTCAAGTTCAGCAGACGTAGGTTTTCAGCCTCAGGCACGTACATTAATATAAATAAGTTGGGGTATAACAGTGCAAGTCTAAACAGCCAATGAACAGTAGCCACTGGTGAGGTGTTTGTGGGTGTTCAAACATGTCGGGGTAAATAAAGTCTTCTTCTATCAGAGACTGTTTTTAACTTCCACTACTTTACCCTAACTTATTTACATTTGTATAGAGGCCTAAGGATGAATAATTTAAAATAAAGACCCTTGACTTCATCAGCGGGTGATTGTGTTACACTTCCCGTTGTCCGATTTCTCTCAGTACAGTTTTCTCGAGCCAGTTCGTTCCCTCAAATAACTGGGTGGTTCATTTTGTAAAATTTCGTCTCCCCAAATGGCTCTACTGTCACGCTTGCGCATTTGGAAGCGATCCTCAGCTATCTATGCAATTTTGAAATATGAACAGCAAGTCTCCACATTTGCTATACTTGAACTGAAAATAAGTAATTGGCATTAGCTTTGCTGAATGGCTGGCGTTGGTTCACGTGTTACTACCCACCTGCAGATCTGAATCAACCTGTAAATACCTGACAGCTTGACCATCAGTTTCGACGGGGTCCACCGTAGGCTCAACAGCAAGGTGGCGCAGACACGGTGACTGGATCTTGAAGTAAATTCTAGTGGCAGTAGACTTTGAATGCATCTAGCGCACTCTCTCCTTCTCCCCGATCTGAGCCCGCTGTCATGAGCGAGATAAGAAGACCAGAGGCTGTAGAGACTTCAGGTGGACGGCGCAGCCGGACTCACACAAAAATACTCTACTATTTTAACCGTACACACACTAGAGCTCTCTTGGTAGGCGGCCCATCGTAATCAAAGACAACCAACTTCAACCGGCTGTGTTTGCGATCAATGTGGAAAATGAAGGAGTTTGATTGTCTGAATTCAGGCAGAGGTGGAGCTGTTCGACAAGGTTCCCCTTGCCTCTAAATGTACCTTTAAACGGGTCTAGTTCGAAGCCGAAGACAAAGAAATTTAAAGTCCCCTTTCCGCGGGAGCTACACGACTGCGTCAGACGAAAGTACACTCTTCCAATGCCGAAGTAAACTGGGAAAAAATATTAAGGAGACACAGAACAACTGAGTGGCTTGCAATGCAGAGGAATTTCCAGGATAAGGCTACCACAGTAAAAACAGTGTACACCATCAACCCACCGGATCAGTGCCAGTCCGCAGCTCACAGTGAAATCACAGGCCCTGCAGCGCCGAGAGGCACACTTTAGACAAACCTTCAATCGCCTGTCTCCAGTCTGCAAAAGTGTCATTAGCGAACTCGATCAGGAGTGGAACTGATGCTGCCCTTGAGCTCCCACCCCCTCAGCAGGAGACGACCAGGGCAATATAACAAATTTCCAATGTAGAAGTTCTGGATGCCGATTCCATTCCAGTAAAATTTTACAAGTAAGAGGGCCCGCAGGTTTTAACCAAGCTGACGCTGGTTCTCCAAGTGGCATGTGACTCGGAAAAAACCCATCGGATCTCGTGGAGGCTTCCTCTGTGCACTCCTATAAAGGAGGAGTAGATCAATAAGTGTGCAACAAGTATCGGGACACCTCCCACCCCCCGTATTGTTGACACTGTCATTGCCGGCGTTCTTCTTGGTCGCATGAACCTTCATCTGGAAAAAGGGCTTCTTTCAACGGCATGACGCTTATAATGGGAGCCCCTGTGGAACAACCGACTTGATCCTCATTCTATGGCAACAGGAAAAGACCAAGAATGTAAAATTAGTTCCTAAGACACTGTCAACGAAATGCCAAGAACCTGTGCCAAGGTGTTAGACTAACTTGCCTTCAAAATTCTCGGAATTTTCCTTAACTGTTCTTTTTGTTCGAACGCTGTAGAAACAACGCTTCAAACAGCTCCCCGCATAACATGCGTGTTTGATGAACAAGCTATAGTATTTTAAATATTTATTTTACGTACCTATTAGCCTTTATACTGTTGTTTTCGTTAGGCAGGTAAACATGCTTCATGTTGCAGGCTCACGATCCATAAGTTGTTAGAATTGATGCTTGTGCCCGCTAAATTGGTGATCCCGACGTGATCCGAACACGCACTCTTCCACCAACGCCTCAGAGAGTCTTCTGTGCCTTTGGCTTTCTTTTCAAAGAAACTATCCAAGGCCGAGACCCGATTCAGCACATTCAGGTGTTAACTTCTTTCCGCCTATCTTGCTGTGAAGCCTTCTGGCATGTAATGGAAGGTCGAGAGTTCACAATCATCACCGATCACAAACCCCCTACCTTCGCTTTGCATTCCCAATCCGAAAAACTGAACTCCCGGGAGATCCACCATTTCGACTAAATTTCACAGTTACTTCAGACATCCGTCACATTGACGGGCCACGGAATGGAGTGGCTGTCTAGGCCATGCATTGCTCACCTCCAGCTTTCTCCCGTTATCGATTTCGCTGAGATGGCCACTTAACAACACCGTGTTTGGTTGCCTATAACCAGGATGTTTCCGGACTCGAACTCCAAGAGCTGCCACTTACTACTGGCAACGGTCCATTTGTAACACCATCCCCTCGCCGCAGTTTTCTCCTCCCTACAAAACCTATCTTCGGGCAGCCTATCTTCACAAGGACCGAAAGCTTGGAGATGGGCTTCTCTCAGCTGTCAACGGAGTAATATTCTGCGGCACAACAAGGCCCCGTCGGCACCTTCCCCGGCCCTGGTACAAGGTTCGCCACGTTCACAGACATTTTAAGGCCCCCTGCCTCTGGCTAATTTTTTTTTCTATTTCCTTACTTGTGTAGATCGATTCACCCAGTGGCTGGAAGTTCTTCCCCTGCCTGATGCGGCTATTTCAAGGGTGGTGAAAGTGTTCCTCAGTCGTTGGCTTGCCATCTTTGGTGGCCACAATGCTTAATTTGAATCTGGCCACTTCCAGAGTCACTCCTCTCCTTCTTAGGCTGTACCCGCATTCGCACGACAGCCTATCACCCGGCTGCCAACGGGATGTTCGAGCGGTTTCACCGCCAGCTGAAGACCTCCCTACGCGCCATGGACGATCCGGAGAACTGAATGGACCATCCCCCCCTGGTCCTGTTTGGCATCCGCTCCTCTCTCAATTCGAATCTTGACTGTTGCACCGCTGCACCGGTGTTTGGCGCCACGGTCCGACTTCCTCGTGAGATTATCTTGCCAACCCCTCTAAGTGTGGTTGAGGATACTACCAACCTCCTGCACTGCCTCCGACAATTCATGCGGACGCTCTCCCCGGTTCCGCCCAGGTCATCTGTCTGTGAGTCTTTTATCGAGAAAGACTTGGCGACATGCTCTCACGTCGATCTCCGATGTTATCGAGTTCGTCGGCCGTTGGAACAACCGTATGATGACCCATTCAGTGTTATCTCTCGAGGGGCGAAGACATTCCGCATTCAGTGTTGAACTCATGAAGAGGTCCTAAGCGTGGACCTCAGCAAAACATCTCTCTTCTGTTACTCCTGCATATATCAGCCGCAGCGGGCGTTAAGTTCACTTACCTGAGCGCCTTGTTACTCGTTGTTTTTATACTTGTATATCTCCTTCGGTATTGTTTTGCGCCGCACTCCGCTCTCGGCGGGGGGGGGGGTACTGTGCCGAGTTGCCAGACTAACTGGCCTCTAATATTTTCAACCGTTTTCTTAACTGTTCCTTTGGTTTGAACGCTGTGGACACAACGCTGCAAACAGCTCCCTGTATAACATGTGTATTTGATGACCAGGTTTTGAGATTTTAAATTTGATTTTATACACCTACTGGTATTTATGCTGCTGTTTTAGCTATGCTCCGGATATAATTCATGGTGCAGTCTCACGATTCCTAAGTCGTTAGTAATGACGCTTGTGTCCGCTACGGACCACATACACCACGAACCTAGGATGAAAGAAATAAATGCTGATGAGAAAGGTTCGTGTAAATTGTCAGGCGAAAAATGCGCTTAACTCAAATACACTGCATCACGATTGTGTGCGTCAGGTACAATGAGTCATCGTTGGAGCCCTTCGTTATGACTAATGTGATACAGCGGCAGCATCTCAGCCTTTTCCTAACTCTCTTTAACTCATGTAGACCAACAGAGAGGACCACACTGTCACTGACGTTAACAGGCAAACCAACAGGTAAAAATATAGCTTCCGTATGAAGACGTTAAAAGGACCCCATTATCAGGACACCTGATCTCTCCACCGACGAGTTCGCAAATACGTGGCTAATAACGACTCAGATGTGGGTGATGGAGCAAGCACCCCTATCATTTGCAACCGATAATAAATTCGGAACCTGATAATTACGATAAGTATTCGGTTGCATGCCAAACGCACCTTATAAATAACCATCCCCTCTTGCGTTCATAATCCTTATCTATTGCTGTCTCTGGCGATGGATTTCAGTGCGAATCCGGAGCATCATGCGAACAAAATTTTGGCCTTTTTTAAATTTCCCCGCAAAATAATTGACAAATTTGCAGTAAATCCATCTGAGTAAGCCTTTCCAAGGTAGACTCGAAAGTTTTTCTTCCTCCGATAATCGCACCTACTTTTTCTCCGGGCGACTTACTTTATGTGCTTATTTTTAAATTATAAGCTGCCTTTGTGTACGAGAAAATGCCTAGGTCAAACAGAAAAAAATTTAGATTGGCTGGTGACACAACTCGAACGCCAAGTCGGGGACAATACCATCTATACACGTAATAAGTGGCCACGCCGTTTCCCAAAACAGCGTCCAGTAGCGAGTGTGACTTGAGTTTTTATTTAACTGGTGACACGACTCTAGAGATTCCAGAAGTTAGATAAAGGAATTAGCCCGCAGACAAAAAAAGGTCAGAAACGAAACTACCAAGCCATTTTTCTATGAGTGTTTTCCAAAGGGTGTCCACCAATTTCACATGCTACCACCACGGTTATGCCAAAAAACACATGGTAAGGGCTTGGAGCCATAGTGATGAGTCGGGCTCCTAGTAACTGTGTCATGCTGCCGCAGAAAGTTGGCAAACGACGTGTTGAGGGTACACCAACACGATTGTATGCGGGTAAAACCCGCCTCTGGTCACCGAATCGAAGTCGCCCCCAAATATACCACATCCTTTGCCGTACAAAAACGTATTTCCAGTGCCCTAGATTCTCTTGGTCACCTGATGATTCCCCAACAGTGTCGGCATCTCCCGAGAAGTAAAAGCGTTTCAAACATGCGGACAGGGAACTCCAGGGCAATCAGCCTTCTCTAATTTACCCTCCAAGGCAGATTTCGGCTGTGGCACGCAACAGAAGACAACATGACACAATCGTACTGCTCTTTATAAGTGTAGTAACCGGATGAAAAAAAACACTTTATATCCTCTCAAAACATACATCGAGTGCAAAAGTCAATTGGATTGGACATACTTTTTAAAAAAATGAGGAACTGATAATAAGAAAGGAAAATCCACATGGTCACCGGCTTGCCTCCGCGAGCGTGCGTGTGTGTGTGTGTTTAAATAAGTAAGATGAATGCAAAAGGTGAAGTGAGCCCTTAAAATAAAGGCGTGTACAGGAAAACACACACACACACGCGCGGGGGATGCAGCGGATCACCGTAAGTGACAGAGTACTGGTTACAATGACCTCTTTTTCCCAAAAAAAGGCACCGAGAAGTCAGCTTGCTGTACAATATCCGAGGCAGAAGTCGTAAACTTTTGCATGTGCGTGTGTTTGATAACCCTGTGTGCGCTGCTATACGAGGTAGCTTGTTTATGCACATGTTAGTGCGGCCACAGCAATGTGAAAGGCATGACAAAAAACCCAAGGGGAGAAGAAGGAAAAAAATGGCCGGTGGGGGGGAACACAAACCAAAGAAAACACAATTAACTTTAAGGCTAAAAAAGGCGTAATATCAAAAATTGCTGAATATATAAAACTGCAGAAATGTTCACGGGGTAATGTTGGGGGAGAGGGATGGATAAAATTAGTTGAAGGAAAGAATGAGCAAGCTAGCTTACGTTGCCATTTCACGTCATCCATGCTCAGACGCACTTTGCTGAGTTAAGATAACTAAGGTGAGATCGTGTTTTCGAGCAACCTCAAGCGGAGAGGTTAGTCATAACATGCTGAGAATGGGAAGGGGTGTACGGCTCTAGAACCCGTGGTTACATCACTGCGCTAGCTAACAGAGCTGCCAGACTAAAACACCCGGTTTGACACTGAAATACGCACAGATACAGACTTCTCATGCATTCGACTTGGGGTGATGGACGGATGTGGCAGTTGTTAGAAGATTCGAGGTGGGAATAGGAGAATTTGAATGAGGCTATTAAGGATGCTATCACGCTTGCAGGGACGGGAACCGTTTCTCATTCCATCACCACCAACACCACCAACGTTAACATCTTCCGTCCAAACCGACGACCTCCGCCGATGAGACTGCTCATCGCCTGACCATACTGTAGGCTCTCTGGGCATAATAGCCACTTCCTGGAGAGGGGAAGGTGGGATCAGAAGGCTGAGGTGGTTGAAAAGTGCCGGTGGAAGGATGCTGCGGACGCCGGATTCCCCATTGAGGTGAGTGCAGAAGAGGCTGACCATCTTCTGCGGCGAAAGTCCAGCCAGGCCGACCAGGCCACGTTTCAAGTTGGTCAAATTGCCTTCAGGACGCGCTCTCCTGTCCGAGGTTCCTCCCTTCTGCTCCAGGACATGCGTGGGGTCAGCAGAGCGCGTTGACCAGGCGAATCTGGCGTTGCGGATCAACTTCAGTGCAATGGCGGGAAGTACTGAGGGCTGGTCGGCTGAAAGTACGCCAGTTAGGAATGATATTAGAATACCGAACAAGTAGACGAATATGGAGGCTAAGCTGCACTTTAAAAAGTGGCAATACAGACTAGTGGTGTTTGCAGCCGGTGACAGAGCCAAATGTACAAAAGAGAAAGCTACAGCACAAGGTCTGAAATGTCTGTTGGATGTGACGATAGAGCTGCGGATCTCTAAATTTGTACCATGGACTCCACCTACTGAACTATTTCAGCTGCGCGTGCCGGTTGTACTGCATAATCGGCGTTCTCTTGCCAAAAATCGGGAACCATGTCTATCGCGCACTTGACAAATATCAGGCATACGAATACAATGGAAAATTTTTGAACATGCAACTACAGAGCATATCAGACCCCAAAACTGCATTAAGGATAAGAGAGACTTGTCTGTTGGAATCGTCTGTGAGTGTTGAAGCGTCAAAACCCAATGCGCCCATCAATCCTTCAAGAAAGCACGTATAAATATGCGCGACTACGTTCACCTAACATAGATTTATCTATAACTGTGTAGCAGGTACTTCAAAACAGCAGTTGGTAGTGAGGGCAATATTTTCCGAATTTAAGGTATCGGTGCGGGAAAGCCAGTAAACCACAAAATAAAAGTACTTAAAGATAACTTTGCATTGGGAGGCATGGTAAGACTGTCGTTTATCGATACAAGCTGAAAGGTGAGTTCAAGTAAACCTTTGATGAGAGAGGAGACTCAATCGAGGGAACAAGTCGTTTATTCGCCTGAAGTTTCGCCCTTACACTCGAAGCTATCATCAGGGACAACGGCAGACAAGAGTGCAGCAGTTATAGGCTGCAGTTTCTGTGCAGACACATAAGCCTAGCGGCGCCTGCATTCATCACTGACGGGTGTACTTGACGCGGCGATTGGCCGATCGCCAAGTCGTGAAATGCCGCAAGTTAATCACACGTTTTGGCTACTTCCGTGGGCAGCAATGTTGCCCACTGGTACTAATATGACAAACAGTGTTTACCAGCTCGCTGTTTGGACAAAACGTCAGCACTGAACATGAGCAGGGAGGTCGCGCGTATGGAGTCGAATAATCATGACTGGAACAGGTGGTTAATAGCCATTTGAAGGTACACTTGATGGGATCGACCCAACGTTCCGAAATGCCCTATTCCCTCAGCAGTAGGACTGTTGCAACTCGGCTGAAGAGCGGTGCAGTTCCATTGGATTGGAGACTGTATACTGTCTTGGTGGACGCAAATGAGTTCCTCGTTAACTATAATCTGTGCACCATAGGACTTTATTTGCTTCGTTAGACGGTCAGTTATCGTGCATCGACCTCAGTATGTATTGTGGTTGGCGAGGAAATCGGAAGAGTGTGGCCTTGTGTCTGACTGTGTTTTTGCCCTATTTCGTCAATATTGTCATTAAGCCAGTCCTGATGACGTTAGCCTTCACGTCCGTAATGTCAATTACGGTGGTGTTTCATTGGTGTTTGTCTTGTACTAGATTCTCTGTCTGCGTTTGAGCAGATCTACCGCAGCCATTTTCACCTGTGCTGAAATGTTTTGCCTCAGTCAACAAGGAAATGGTCGTTCCAACACTCCGCCTCTGTAGTGAGCACGTTACGGCCATAATACCTGCTGACGATGTACATAGGCAAACAACTGACCTTGACGAGATTGAGCCTGCGCCAGTATTTTCTTAATATCACCGGTAATGTGAAAGGTGGTCTTAGTGAGGTGTTCGCTGCCGCATCCCATTGACAGAAGAAGGGTTTTAAAGACCCTTTTTTTAGAATCTCCAAATTTACAGAAGTCATAACTGCTCAGCTGTGTGTTGGCAACAGGTTACCGTCCAATAAGTTTTATTCTTGGTATTTTCTTCTTATTTTCAAACACACTGTCTACAACTGGCCTCAGAACTGTGAGATCTGTTTTTTGGCCTTCTTGAAAACGTTCCTAAACTAAATTTAGGACTGTTTACTATATAAACCATGAACCTAATATTGTGTTAATTCCGCTCAGCAGAACAATAAAATTGGAAAAGTAATGCCCAAAATGTTCCTACTGTAATCTAACTCTTTGTTCCTAGGTGGTTGTAGGTTATTTACAATGGCACCGACGGAGGTTGAATGCATTGGTCACCTGCTCAAGGAAACGGGATTCAACGAAGATTTCATCTCGCGATGACCTACTCAGCACCTAAAGCAAATGCTTTTAAGTTCTCTATGATGCTCAGGTGTTCTATCACTATATTCTGCAGTTCAGGGAATTATCCACGGTAAAGGTGCTTTGAATGGCTACCCAATCATAACACGGGAATAGGAACCGCCCCGCCCAATTAAACTAGGTGGCTTTGCGATAAATTTCAGGAAGGGTTCACACACCTGTGTCTTAACGCTAACACTAATTAAAACATAAAACTAAACTGTAACCTTAAGCTTGACTCTAGCCCTACCCTAAACCTCAACCCTATGGGTAACACGAACCCAACCCTTAGCCTAATCCCAAACCTAACCCTAAACTTAGCCCCTCACCGTAATCCTAAACCCAAGTTTACCGGAATTTGGAGCAAAGTCCGGCACGGATGCCTTGTACAGCCGCCTAAACAGGGCACGGGACAGGGAGCCGTACACAATACGTGGCCTTGTGCTAAAGTACAAGGAGATTATCTTGACGACTAAGGTGAGGCTTAGGGTTGAGCTTAGGGTTAGATTTAAGTTTGAGGTTAAGGTCCGATTTAGGGTTATGGTCACGTTTAGACTAGGGGGTTAAGGTTAGTATCGTGTTCAGTGGAGGTTTTAGGTTTAGGGTAGAGCTAGGATTAAAGTAAGAGTTTAGTTTTATGTTAAGGTTAGTATTAGCGTTAAGACACTGGCATCTTTGCCCTTCCCGAAATCTACCATAAGGCCACGTATTTTAAGCGGACGGGGCACTTCCCATTCCCGTGCCCTTTTTAGGCGACCATACAAGGCACCTTTACCTTATCCAACACTGTCATGTGCATTATGCATCACGCTCACAGTCCGCACAAACATCCCCTGACACTGTGGGGCAATTCTTCGAACACCTCCATCCTCCTTTGTATGCATGCTGCCTTTTTGGCTTTCTCGTCGTCGAATTTGAGGGCAGTGGGCGGTGATCACGGCAGGACAGTGATCATGTCTGCCACTCTCATGCCTCCAGCCAGCCGCCGGCTGCTGACCTAGCCTACCTTGCAGCGTAGCGCTGGTCGTATTTTTGGACAAGGATGCCTTAGTCCCGCTGGCAGCCTCCTCTCTCACCCTCGTTCGACATGTGATCAGAACTAGTGACGGATAACTCTGGCAGACGTTAGTGCCTCACGAATTCCCTAAAGAGGCCTGCTGTTCCGTTGGTTTGAGCTAGCAGGGGTGGTTTTGCTTTTAGCCCGGTTATGACACCACCACAGCCACGCAACTGTGACTTATTCTCGCTTCGAATACTGTTCGTAGTGTGTTGTCATGTCGATCTTTTTCTGCAAACTTAAAATGGGCGTTGTTCTGTCCCCTCATGCACACACACACGGAATGTCTCGGAATGGGGGCATCTCATTGCCGAGGCACAGCTTTGCGCCTCTACGGCGGATCGGTTAGTTTCCTCTTCCGACGCTTGCCTCGTTTCGTACCCTGGAGGGGAAAAAAATCAAGCAATGCACTTTTAGGGAGAGAGAGAGAGAGAGAGAGCACGCGGAGGGGTACGTGATGGAAACCTTTTTAGGCAGACGTCCAATGCAGTCGTAGACAACACCTCAACGCAGCAGCCTCATGACTTGTTTGTTTGTACTTTAGCCCGCGCTACTGGCGTTGTTTCTTTCTTCCTGCCAATTTCGGCTCTCACAGTCTGCATCGCGCTACGGCAGAGGGCAAGTGTCTCTTTGCCTGAGTTGGACCGCCATTTGTGGCCTAGAAGTTGTTGTTTTTTTAACACAAGCATCTGTTAAATTCTGTATTACTGCCTGCCAGGATTGTTTGATTTGGAGCACATGAGCGCGCCTATTTTTTAAACCCAGAACACACCAAAGATAATAATGGGAACCAAGAGCATGACTACCGGACAATAAACCTTTCAGTAAAAATGCATTCGGCATATCTAATCAGAGCAGTGAACAGTACTCAAGCAAGTCCTGGGGACAGGAGCCCCCAGTAATACAGTTGGTTTTGTGCCAAATTTCAGGGAGGGGGGGTAGGGCTGGGGGTAAGTGTGTCTTCTATGGCCACCTAACTAGGACACGGAAATAGGAACCACCCACAATGCATGAGGTTTTGCGCCAAATTCCAAGGAAATTATATTTAGGATTAAGGAGGAGATCCTGATTAGACTAAGGGTTAAGGTTTTCGTCATGTTAACTGTAGGGTTTTAGGTTAAGGGTAGTGGTAGGTTTAAGGGTTAGGAGACAGTTTATTTGTATGCTAGGATAAGTGTTAGTGTTAAGATGGGGGTGTTTACCCTTACCGAAATTTACCGTAAGTCTACTTATTTTAAGTGGACTGGGTGGTTCCTGTTTAGGCGGCCATACGAGGCATCCCTACGCGGAAACAGGTACCCTTCCTGGAACCTAGAGAAAATTCACCTGTTTTCCAGGAGAGGGGCTTCTTATTCCGGCGACCAACCCATAATCCTTCGTCCGAAAAAAACCCGTGGCTCAACTGACCAAGGTTACATTGGGGGGATGTACCCCGCAGTACCAAGATTTGAAAGTGGACGTCTCCATCTACCCCTTCAGCACACAATGTTAAGATTCTGGGACTGTGCTGGACACTGGGTGATGCCTTTTTATAGCCATCGCCAGTGGCCAAAGACCAGTTCGCGCATTTCTCATTATAATAAATCTGACGGGCCTAAACCAGCACACCATGGATTGAAAGGCTGCCGGTTGACGGACTGTAAGGGCTTCCTGATGGGCCTTTATAGTTACCCTTTTTGCGGCCCGGCGCGTCTAGAGAGGAGATCGGGTCATGTGTCTGGCACGCGTTGGCGGGCTGTTTAGTTTTGTCAGCCAATGCTCCCGCGCACACCTTTGGTAGCCTTTACATTGACCTGACATCAGAAAGAGATGGGTGAAGCCAGAGACGGAGATATTGGGGTAGTGCTGCGCAACTCTGCCTTACGATGAACTAAGTAACGCCCAAGTGGCCGTTGCGCCCACTCTGCGGAGCTCGCCGTGGACGCCATTGCCCGTGACGGTTGAACGTGTGACCCTTTTATAGTTTACCGATTTTCGAAAACCCTTTCTGGCAAGAACGTATTACGCGACTCAGCTCAGGGAAAGATGGATAGGTCAGCGTGCGATATGCTATCGTACTACATTCCAACGTTACCATAACTCTATCCATTGTGGTCGGTAGGATTAGCAGTCGTTGCTGAGTTAGTATAGTCCTACACTATATTTTGTTGGCCATAGAAGGACCGAAGTATCGAGTCAGATGACAACTTTCCAAGCGGCGACTGTTAGGATGCGGCATCCGTTTTACTTTGACGATGAAAGATCGCACAGAGTGGGCTTCATTCTTACGCCCGTTAAGGGTCCGAATAAAAGTGGGTCAGGTCAACTAGGAATGAGATCGCGCAGTGGTCGGCTTGAGACAAATCCACTGAATCTCGCTATCCACACACTTGTCGGAGCAACAAACTACTGTGCGACCCTACTAACCCAGCAACGAATGCTAGGCCGAACAACCACAGTGAATAGGGTTAGGTTGGCACTGTCCTTTTCTTCATTGAGCCCCATCCATAAAAATCCTAGTACCACCGGTCCCATATTACTCGCTGACCTATCCTTTGTTCCCGGGGTTAGGTCACATTTTGCGTTCTTGTCCTCTTTTTTTACCACACCTAGCGTTATTATCGTCGCATGGTTCTCGACCACATATTCATCACCGAGAATCGTGCTTATTTCTCAGCTAGCCTTTGCTGAGGGGGCCGTTCCAATATTCGCCACCTGCTCAAAAACCGGGTAGCCCGTATGTAGACCACAGACAGGCTTCCCTTCCAGTTTACCTGTTTCTGTTGCTGCTGGGATCGGTCGATTTGGGGAACCCTGAAGCTGACTACTGTCTTTCAACGCAACTCCCCTTTGCCCTATCATGAATTTAAGGGCAATATATTGTTTCAAAAGTTGCCCGGGTAATAAATGGG
Source organism: Schistocephalus solidus (assembly GCA_017591395.1). Classification (NCBI taxonomy): domain Eukaryota; kingdom Metazoa; phylum Platyhelminthes; class Cestoda; order Diphyllobothriidea; family Diphyllobothriidae; genus Schistocephalus; species Schistocephalus solidus. The sequence goes on from WEDG01008229.1 coordinate 32,188, forward strand.
CAATAACGGGGGGGGGCATTTGCATTGAGTTTGCCATTGTATTACTTTCATGCTATTGTCGCTGATGTTGACAGCATTGGTCGGCAGGAGACGAGGGATGCCACGACCAAAACGTGCAGAAAGACCAGTTTCAGGTACTAACGAGCACGGAGGCGGATTCGATTGTTGGAACAAGAGTCTTATTCGCGTGAATTTTCGGATTCACCCTCGAACACGCCATCACGAACATAAAAATAGATAGGGGGAAGAGAGAGCTACTGTCCTCCTTCCGGCCTTTGCAGTGAGCTTACTCTCGTGGTGTGGGGGAAGGGGGCGAATGAAAATTACTCACAGGGGGGTGGCCCGCTAAGCACAGATCGCGCCGAGTACAATAATCCCCGATGGATGCTCTGTCATCATTACCCGAATGAGGTCTACCGCTTATAAATTCAAAAGATAATCTTCTTTTTCCAGCGACCTATATTTCTCCTTACCAGAATTACTACCGGTTAATTTCATAGGACAACTGGATGTTAAATAAGACTACGTTGGATGTCTACCTAACTGCCGAATATGCAGACCAGATGTTTATGAACGCCAGTATTGGAGGCCTGAGTTTAGGCCCCTATATAAGAGGATCGAAATCAACATGTTTTTTTAAGACGATTCAGCAGCCGACCAGTAATCAATAAAAAGGATCTGGTTCTCTCTGGTTAACCCTATTAGGGATCACATTTTTACGCCTTATTGGTGTATTTAAACGCAAATGTCCTTATTTTACTTTCGCTTTTCGAAAATAACTATCTGTTGGTCTCGTCTACCCTATTCATTAAACCCCTAGCACCACCACTGCCGTATTACTGGAGCCCTTATCTACCGCCTTTCTCAATGGGGCCACATACCCGATCGTCCCCGAAGCGATCCCTCGTCAGGTTAATTCGCTTGGTTGTTCCATTTCTTCAATAGATCCGAATACTCTGTATTCTTTCGCTATCGGCCTTTCGTTTCGGCTACTTTGCAGCAGTAGCTCCTGTCCACCTACTCAAATTGCGCCACCGTAAAATAATGATGGAGCAATCATGCGTTCTCTCAAGCCAAAGCTCGAATCCACCGTCTCTCCATTAAAATGATATTCATAGGGCTGTGGCGTCGATGAGTGCATCCGGAAGTTGAAATAACCTTCTAACTGTTACGACTTAAATCCAGCAGGATGACGGTAAGACTGAGGCGAGTAGGTGGATAAACTCAACATTCTTACATTAGCTTCTGTGCTCTGAAGAGGCCCATGATCACCTAATCAAATGCCCGGCATGGTTTTGTAAGCCTGTTGTTTTGCGATGATACGGGACTTTTAAGCTGAACATTTTTATTGGCAAGGGTAAGCCAGACTGGAATGGTTGGTTGTAGATTTAGTAGGCTGTATTCTCACTTGCGAATAGGCGAACTCTACTTGCACATTTCTTGCACTGGTTATTACTAAAAGCGGTCTAACTGGCTGAAATGATCAATTAAAGGCAGTATACGGAAGACACTTCTTAGCCTGCAAGCGCTAACCTATAAGATGGTGGTACTGATGACGGTTTGCAATGGGATCGTGAACAGTTTGAAGATTGCTGGCTCATCGAGTCGGCGGACAGTAGTCTTGGCAAGGGCGTTTATGTTGCAGGGTCACCATAGCTTATTTACCGGGGTTTTCACTAGCACAATAACAGCTGTCCCAACCTTCACTAAAATGTGTTCCTTCTCGTCACACCTAGGCGCGCCAAAGTCACGTCACGTGACCGCTGAAGCTTACATGGCGATCTTAACTGTCCTCTTACCGCGGTCAGGTCAGTTGTCTTCAGTCATGGGCCAGCTCGGATGACAAACAGAGCAACGGAAAGGTTTGGCACTTTTATGTATACCTTCTTGAAATTCCCTTACCAATTTGTAAACCCCTGATAAGAGTCCAATGAGGGTTTGCATAAATGTTAGAATACTGCAGCAAGTGTGTTCAGATGTATTTAACTAGAGACAGTTTGTTGGAACCTGCATGCCGCCAACCGAAAACTATCATTTTTTTCGGATGTTCACAGCTCTAGGCATACGCCTGAAGGGTCCCCTCCATTCAAGCGATGCTAGTAACCTTGACGAGGGAGTACACGCGGACCACAACTGTCCCGATAAAGTAGACTCGGGCAGTATTGACTTTAACGCTAATAGAGGCGAAGATGCGACTTCCAGGAAGTAGTCGCGAAGAAGGAGACAGGATCGATTTATTAGCCTGACACCTATGCAATCCATCAACCTCAGCCGACTTTATCAGTTAATGAATTCGAGTGATAAACTGAAACGTCAGGCTAATAAAGCTCTTGTTACAGCGAGTGCCGCCTTCTTCGCATCGACTTAAATCTATTCCCACGCATGTCGTGTACTCGGGCGCACTGGCTAATCAAGCAACCCCTTTTTTCCATGCTTCACGTCCGTGTCACTCAATTGCATGCCACAAGTTTATCTTAAGAAGAAACACTTGAAATTCGGGCAATTAATGTAGTTAGCAATCTTCTGAGTTACAACTTTTAAGTCACCGTTATAATTCAAAAAAGCCCGCCATGTTTGCTAATAGTGAGGGATAATTCGCACAGAAACGAGCTCTCTCTCTCTCTTTCTCTTCCCATTATGATCGTCAACCACAAGCACTGACGGGGTCGGAGCTGAAAACAAACCATTCGATCTTTCTACTTCCATTCCACTGGATATGCGGGGGCACCAATCGTGGACATGTAGAAATCGGGATAGAAGGAAATGTGCGGAATGGATAGCTGGCATTCCTTCCGGCATTGACTGCGCAGCAGCAGCCTGAACTATAAATCCAGGCGGATTTGAGTTATCCGTCCCCATCATATCGTGTGCACTATCCAGGTTGCTCGTTTTGTCTGACGTATGACACGTGTATGGGATATTCAGCCAATAAGTTCACCCCCTAGGAGTGTTAGACGGCATTACGGGCCTTGTTTCAAGTGGCGTTTACTTCGCTCGACCTCCAGCTGACACTTAACTCGAAAAATTGATGCTCTGCGCAGCAGCCGCAGCCCGCTAACCGTCCGACTGGCGGACTTGATCAGATGAAGATAACCGGAGCGGTTTATCGTTTACAGTGAACTATGCGCGAAGCCCAGTTAGGACAAACCGATATAGGTGAACCCGGGCTAATGCGTGCCTCCCCCACTAGACCAAGGTCGTTACCAATGGTGAAACTCGGCAGCCGCCTGAAATGTCGAAGTTGTCTTAATGAGAGCAATACTACTTACCCCCTCCCCTCACATCACGAGGAAATGGTGAGAGGATATGCCTCAAAGCTGACAATAACACTGTCTGCCTGCCTGGCGTAGATCGTGGAAGAAAACTCCACACTTCTACCAATAGGGAGTTCAAAGGCATTTGCCTATCTTTCCCTTAATAAACTGAACTGAACTGAACCACAAATGAAAAAAAATAATCCCTGTACACAACATCCTGCCCCGCCAGCCAGATTGAATCCGCACACTGATAGCCTAGAATGTCATCTATGTTTGAAGTATTTTCATTGCCTGCGGGTCAGCGTGGGTGACCGTTCCGGGTCGTGTGAAACTGACTCATTTCACGGAGGACGTCACCACACTCAATTAGATCCCTTTCTCGAAACAAGGACAGTAGAAGTTAGTAGATGCGAGTTACACCTGGGTCGGCCACCACCATAAGGAAGATTAATGTGGCCCGGTAGTCAGCCTTGTCATCAGGAAGCTGCCGTCCCCCCCCCCCCCCCAATGAACTCTACGACTGACTTATGCCAACGAGACTCCCACTTCGCCAGGAGAAAGTTGTCTCATTATGCGTCCTTACACCCCTACAATAGTAAACCATGACAAAAAACATTGAAGTTATCCAAAAATCTGCACGACCTCTTCGCATCAGTGCCCATGGCAGACAAACTGCTCGTCTTCGGTGACTGCAAAGCTCGAGCAGGCACAGGTCAAGCTACTTGAGAAAGGGTTATGTCGGCACGGAGCAGGCTGCTGAAAACGACAGGAGTCTCATTCTGCTAAGAACCGACAGCAAACGCAATCCCCTACCCAGGAACAGAATATTTTGACTTCCACGTTGCGAAAAGACGACAGGGACGCAGGCCTGACCACCTACAACGTCCGCTGTTTGACCATTTAGTCATCCGCAGGCATTCTAGCCATGAGATACTCATGAAACGGGCGGATCGTGGCGCCCACGCTTATCTACAGTAGTCTCGACTTTGTCCTGACATCGGGACGCTGCAGACGTGGGAAGAGATAGTGAGGCAGATTCTGCGAAAGTCCGCGTCTTTGTAAGCAAACTCACACATGAACGATATTTCGTCCAACGCAAAAGATGAGAAATCCTACTGGTTTGGAGAGGGCATATCAGTGACCTAGGCGTTTTAAGAACACTAAAAAGCGCCTATTGCAACTCTCTGGTGTTCAATGTGCAGGCCAATTTTGGTAAAATAAAGTAATAAAACTGCATGTTAGCGTACGGAACCGACAGTAAGTGCACTTACCCGCCATTAGCGTGGCCCTTCGAAGCAGGCAGAACTCATCCGGAGTGAGCTGTTCTGACCGTAAATCATTCAGGCACTGTATCACTGCGTCCGCGAAAGCCTGGTCAGCTGTCTCTGGAACTAACTCTCCATCAGCAAGCAGCAACCATCGCAAAATTTTTTCACCCCATGAGAGTGGTTGGGTGGAATCACAAGCATTGTGATTGGTTCGCTCAACTACGACCACCTCCAGGGCGTGCTCCGCCATCGATATGACCAGAAGACAAGGCCAAGTAGCCCGAAACAGCGGCAGCCAAGATTCTACACCGTCTACCACAGCCAACGAGGAGACCGAGGTAAAGACGAATTCCAACGCCAGTCTAAGCCACTCGGTTACGCGAGCCTGGACTGGTCGAGCTGTCTTTTTTGGCTAGTTGAACTCGCGGTGAGGCCTGGTGCTGGGCAGATGTCACAGTTGATTTCGCCTTCAGGGACAGGTTACTGACGGTCGGTAGATTAGGACGAAATTTGTGGAACAAGGCACTACCAGTCAGATCTAGGGGTTCGTCCAGTCCAGAATCCGTTGATGCAGAGGAGAGACCGGGTGACCATTCTACGCACGGGGAGGATATTAAGGCAAAGAGGATGGAAGGCGTGGAAGCGGAGGAGCTGGGAGCAGACAGTACTTTAGTTGAACAGGAGGTTGCAGCGGATGAGGATTCAATCATGGAGGAACTGCTTCGTCCTAGAGAGCCCAAGGAGGGCCGTTCCGTGTCATCTCGATTAGTGACACCAACGCCGTGTGACTTGATTAGGTTCGGAACCGTCACCGAACCCTTAATCGCAACGCGAGGATGTTGCAGCAAGCCAGAAATGCGTTCACCTCGGGGTGCTGAGTAACCACCGAAAGTGAACCTTCGAAGGCCTGTTGCCGGTTGCATTGCAACACGGCTGTTGCCACTCCTACTGTTGCGACAGGTAGGCAAGATGGGATGTCTGGTATCGAGCAGGCGGGTCGATTGCGTGGGATACGTCTCAGTGGCTTTATACTTCTTCACTGGATTTGGGTACCCACCGTCCTCATAGTGATGCAGCAAATGTTCATCGGCGGGGGCACGAGGGGATGATTGTGGTGGCGGTGGCGGCCACTGGGGCAAAAGCGAGATGGGCCTCTGTGAGAATTCGCAGACGTCCATTTCGGGTGCAGAAGCAGAGACGAATGAATTGCTCCGTATTAGCCGATTCGGTGACGATGGGGAAGCAGTAGCAGTAGAATTACCGGGATTCTGAGAGTCACTGGAAACGAGAAGACTGTAGAGAAGACCACCGCCCATGCGTGCATTGCTAGGACTGGAGCCTGAAGTACCGCAGGAAATGTTCTCCGGAGATACGGAGGGCGAATGCGAGGACTGACGGCCCAATGTCGGCGGCAGCAACAGTCGCGGAGGTGGTGGCACTGGAGGAGTGTACTGATCTACGGACGACAGGGAGAGAGGAGGTTTCGGACTGAGAGAGACCAAGGACCTGAGGATGTGGCCGTCGATGGAGTCGGCCCGTTTGCGGACTTTGGTAGTAATGAGGGGCAAATCATGGCGGTAAGAGGGGGCCTCACGCTCACCGTGCAAGTCGGAAAAGGGAGGCGGTGTGCGAACCGACGTCGGCGTCTTTTCAAGCCCAGTGTAATCTGGCATTCGGTTGGCCTCCTGATTGGCAATCAAGGCCTCAGCAATCCTAAAATAGTAAACCAACTGGATGTAAGAGAAATGTTAGCAAAAATTAGTTTTCAGTCAAACATGCGCACAAATGACCTGGAAAAGCACAGCTTGACACACGTAACCAGAAGACAGAAATTTTGGAGCGTCAAATCTGTACCCCTCTCCATAAAAGAGTTTTTGGTAAGTATGCCTTGTATGGCCGCCTAAATAGGATATTGGAATAGGAACCGTCCCTCCTACTTAAAATAGGTGGCCTTGTGGTAACTTTCAGGAGGAATAAATATGTCGACGTCTTACCTCTAACACTAACATAAAACTAAGGTGTAACCTTAATCGCAATGCTTGCCCTACCCTCAACCCTACACTTAGCATGAACCTAAACCTTAACCGTTGGCCTAATCCTGACCCAACCCTAAATCTAACCTTAACCCCTAGCGTAAACCTTACCGTAAACTTAAGCCTAACCCTAACCTGAAGTCTAAACCGAATTTACCTGGAATGTAGCGCAAAGCCACATGTATTGTTGGTGTTTCCTATTACTCTGTCGTTTTTAGGCGTCCATACAAGGTAGCCCCACCGACTTTTTACTGCTTAGCGAACGATTGTTTACTCAGTACTCCTTTAAAATATAATTTTGGATAAATGATGGTCATGAAGTGGGGGGAGAGGGACAAGAACATGTACTTCGAGACCCAACTGGTCCTGAAAGCCTAAGATTTCGTACTTTCCGATGCTTCAAATAGGCTTCGCAAATCAACAAATGTCAAAGGAGGACGAGGCATCGAGCTATGACATAGGCCCGAGAAAAGTTCAAGCAACTGTGAGAACGACAAGAAGTCTGGCTCTGGGGGTCAGTGAGGGTCCGAGTGTACGTACTTAGCAATGAAGCAGCCACGGTGCACAATAAGAAAGGCATGTGTTATTGATGTCTGGCGAAACAAAGGACGCACACAGCGAAGGAAACAAACAGTCTGGGTCAAATATCCCTAAAATGGTTTGTTTTGTAGATGAGGGGAGGACTTAGAAGTACAAACCCTTGATTCTAGAGTGCTTGTGTGTGCACATTCAGAGGGCTTTGAAGCCCATTGTTGGTACAATCTACGCACGTGAAGTATAGTGAGGCAGAAGGGCAGGAAAATTCACCTGATTTCCTGCCGGCCGTCGGTGCTAGTTATAAAGGCGGTTTGCAGCAGGAGCCTCCGTCACCGTGCAGGTTTCACTCCCGTACTGATATTAGTCAATCAACTCCTCAGGTGTACACGTGCACTCCCAATCTTTCGGTGTGTGCCCAATATTTTATCAGTTTGGTTGAACGCAATATCACAACTGCAAGCGAAGTTATCGCTTAAGCAACTGGTAGGTGCATGATTGCTTTGTGATGTCATGCAAACCGCCATGTTTCTAACCCAGACGGAGAACATGAAATCTTCCATGCCTCAGACAAATGAAAAAGACGGTCGGTACGTGTATAAAGGCAGCCGTTTGAAGCTGCCATGGCTGCCTGCGTAATTCTCTTCGTGTTTGTTGACTTGGCTGTTTATGAAGTTGAATTCAAGAAAATCACTCTAGACAATTATCTGTGCGGTCTCTTTCCTGTTTTTTTTTAGTTCATTCAAACTATGTTGCTAGGTGACTGGCAGTGCAAACGTCAAACTGAATATGCTAGCGGTGGCGGTGGAGGCGGTGAAAGATGAAGAAGAGGCGGAATTATTGCGCAAAATGTGACGAAGTGAAAAATACAACAACAAAAACTCGTGAAAACCTTGTCTGCAACTTTCAAAATTGAACCGCGTAGGCCACGCCTAACATTAAAACATTCCACACGTAGTGCACCTGAGTGACATCCAGAAACCGGCTGGCATGTTGTGATTCGTTGGACATGCAAACTGTTTGGAAAATGAATAAAGCTCATTGTTGAGGACTGAACAAGAGATAGCCTTTTCATTTATGATGTTTAATTAATAGGTACACGATATATCAAAGCTCTGATTTACGCGAAAGATGATGGGACTAACCAAAAATTTACTATGTGGGTCCACCTATACGTTTCAAATGTGTAAGGCCAGCACACTGCCGGAAAGCCAAAGTGACCGCCTAAACTAGGTAGGACTAGGCTTGAAAGAGGCCGAGTGCTGCATCGCAGGAAAAACATTCTGTTGCAAATTTTCGTCGATTATGATAATTGACACCGCGACTCTGCTGAAAGTCAGTATTTATGAAGTTATGCAGAAAATAAGACTGACTGGCATACATAGTCGTCGAAATGGTTTATACGTCCGCTCCCCCATCACTCTCCCCCCCCCCGGTCGCCCGCCACACGGAAGGGCACGGGAATATGGACGCCCCCAACCCTAGTAATACAGTTGGCATTGCGCTAGATTCCAGGGAGGTTAAATAGTCCCATGTCCTAACACTAAAACTAAGGCCAACTCAAACACCAACCGTAAGCCTGCCCCTAACACTAACAATATATCTAACCATAAGCCTAACACTCTAAACGGAACCCTAATAGTATTCCTAATTTACCTATAAATTAGCGCAAAGCCACCTGTACAGCATAAATTCTAAATTAGTCGGTAACGTAAGGATGCCGACTTTTAAACGAGCAACAAAAAGCATACTCTGCGCGAAATGGCTTCTTAAGCAGCGTGCATTTCTCGTTGATTGTAATGCTCTTAAAATATTTTATGGAAAACATAAACACCTTTTTTCTTGTAATCGTTTGATATTAAATGACACCTTCAAACTTTATGCTTGAAGTTAGGGTATTTTCCGGTTTTATAAAAGTTTCTAATGAGAATATTTAAGACTGAAATTTTTATTCATAATGCATTGTATCCGTCAATTTATTAATGTTGCCTATAAAATATGCAGCCTGATGCACATCAATTGCAAATTTGTACGACCACTATGTGACCTCTTCCTCATAGTGCAGAGAAATGTGCGATTTTCCTCAGACAAAATGTATACAGTATGTAGTTTAGAAACCTTGAATGCAAAAGCAGCATCCGGTAGGGTTCACAATTATTCGGCAAGCTAGACACTTTAAAAAAATTTACTTTTAGTATAAAATTTAAAGGTGTAATTTTCCAGTAATCTTGTACAAAAAAGAATATTACCGTGCATGTTTCTATAAAATATAGCTAAATGTATAAGGACATCGAAAATCAATGATAAAAATACATACTACTTTAGTAGCCATGTTTACGGAGTGTAATTTTTGCCGGTGAGCAGATGGAAGCTCATTTAAAAGACGGCACATTGATGTGACTGAAATCAGACAGTTCGACCGTCGTAGTCAGGCGATGTTTACTATATGCTCCACATAAGGCTGTTGCAGGGATGGTGACTTGTACGCAAATTAGTTTTAAGTGATAGTAGACTTGCAATGCAGCTACCGGACTCGCTCCTCCTCCCCACCTGGACCCGGTGTCATGACATGGTCAAGAAAACCGGCGGCGGTAGAGGGCACAGGTGAACCATATCAAACTATAGCCATTAATGGTAACAGTCGGGGGTGCGGTATGAGCCTGCGCCTACGCGTGCCCAAGTTGAGTCATTTCCTCAATAGAGCGCTTAGTCTCCTGCAAAAATACGTCCCGATATATTCTGATGTCACGCTGCACTATATTTCTGTTTTCCTGCGTCTGGCAGTCGAAATCACCTAACTACTCCTGCAAAGGCAATATTATGAAGCGCATAATCGTCACGGGCACACCCAAATCCTCTGGCTTTTTGAATTCTGTCTTAAAAGATGATTCGCTTTCGGATACTGTGGTCGGACACATTCCACGCTGAACTGACCAATGTGTGAACAGGCAAAAGACACGCCACTGGGTTCACCGATTTCTGAACTCATGACCAAAGCGGTTCCGCAAAGGTTGGTACCGCTAGTCTTCCGATACCATAGACCAGAATTCTGCACTCTGCAGGTCGATAAGGTATTGCCGTTCGAAGGATATATTAACGCTGCATTTTTAGACAACTTAAGATGAAGAGAACAGCTCGCAGGCCTTCAATGGCGACCACGTTTGCCACAGATTGTGGTAGCCTTCGAGGCCAGTGTTCAGGAAAACGACAAAAGACGCAATTACTCAGCTTAAACAGCAAACACCCGATCAGTCACAAACGCAGCTGCTTAAGCGTGATAAATGGTCGTTTTGAGACGAATATTTAGTAAATTGGAAGACAGAATTGAGATGTAAATTACCTTCGAGGGGTGATCAGAATAAATTATTACCAGCGAAAGTTCGACAACCGGCGCGCACACAAAAGAAACGAGACCATACCGTACCGCTCTCAAATTCGGGCGGGCGCCCCCTTAAGTGAAGAAAGTCTTCGAAATCATCAATTCTCCTCTTACGATCCTTTGAGCTGGGATCGCAAGCAGACCGGAGACAACCATGCGACGTCAAGTGATGCGGTAAGCAAATCCAATGTCATGGCAGGAAAAGCCTACAGTCGTTTACGGAATCTGGTGCAATTTTGGACTAAGCGACTGCGTCGAAGACATTTCTAAAGAGCCGGACACGCAGCAGCATTGAAGAGGAATGACGCCAACTCTCACGTTGTGGATCAGCCACACCTTCAAATTTAACGAGGGCAAATCGTCGCGAAATGCGTCAAAATCACAAGAATTGAAAACTGCTCCATTCATGTTTCCTTGGCTCCATGCGCGACAACCTCCCAGTTCCATATTCGGTGTTGAACTTTGGTCCACGCAGTGCAGTTGGCCACGTGGACAGTGCCTTAGTGAAGACTGTTTCTAGCTGTAGTATCAGTGGATCACAGTACCGCGTAAGTAGCATGACAATAGTAAAAATTTATGATCGGCTTGCGGCACTTAACAACTCGGATGTCAGCGATAAATCATCGCGATAAATACAGACGGGATAGATTTGCTAGCCTTGCGTTTTCGCAGCAACTGCAGCCTATAACTGCTGCACTCTTGTCTGCAGTTGTCCCTGATGATAGCTTCGAGTGTGAGGGCGAAACTTCAGGCGAATAAACGACGTGTTCCCTCGATTGAGTCTCCTCTCTCATCAAAGGTTTGCTTGAACTCACCTTTCAGCTTGTATCGATAAACGACAGTCTTACCATGCCTCCCAATGCAAAGTTATCTTTAAGTACTTTTATTTTGTGGTTTACTGGCTTTCCCGCACCGATACCTTAAATTCGGAAAATATTGCCCTCACTACCAACTGCTGTTTTGAAGTACCTGCTACACAGTTATAGATAAATCTATGTTAGGTGAACGTAGTCGCGCATATTTATACGTGCTTTCTTGAAGGATTGATGGGCGCATTGGGTTTTGAAGCTTCAACACTCACAGACGATTCCAACAGACAAGTCTCTCTTATCCTTAATGCAGTTTTGGGGTCTGATATGCTCTGTAGTTGCATGTTCAAAAATTTTCCATTGTATTCGTATGCCTGATATTTGTCAAGTGCGCGATAGACACGGTTCCCGATTTTTGGCAAGAGAACGCCGATTATGCAGTACAACCGGCACGCGCAGCTGAAATAGTTCAGTAGGTGGAGTCCATGGTACAAATTTAGAGATCCGCAGCTCTATCGTCACATCCAACAGACATTTCAGACCTTGTGCTGTAGCTTTCTCTTTTGTACATTTGGCTCTGTCACCGGCTGCAAACACCACTAGTCTGTATTGCCACTTTTTAAAGTGCAGCTTAGCCTCCATATTCGTCTACTTGTTCGGTATTCTAATATCATTCCTAACTGGCGTACTTTCAGCCGACCAGCCCTCAGTACTTCCCGCCATTGCACTGAAGTTGATCCGCAACGCCAGATTCGCCTGGTCGACGCGCTCTGCTGGCCCCACGCATGTCCTGGAGCAGAAGGGAGGAACCTCGGACAGGAGAGCGCGTCCTGAAGGCAATTCGACCAACTTGAAACGCAGCCTGGTCAGCCTGGCTGGACTTTCGCCGCAGAAGATGGTCAGCCTCTTCTGCACTCACCTCAATGGGGAATCCGGCGTCCGCAGCATCCTTCCACCGGCACTTTTCAACCACCTCAGCCTTCTGATCCCACCTTCCCCTCTCCAGGAAGTGGCTATTATGCCCAGAGAGCCTACAGTATGGTCAGGCGATGAGCAGTCTCATCGGCGGAGGTCGTCGGTTTGGACGGAAGATGTTAACGTTGGTGGTGTTGGTGGTGATGGAATGAGAAACGGTTCCCGTCCCTGCAAGCGTGATAGCATCCTTAATAGCCTTATTCAAAATTCTCCTATTCCCACCTCGAATCTTCTAACAACTGCCACATCCGTCCATCACCCCAAGTCGAATGCATGAGAAGTCTGTATCTGTGCGTATTTCAGTGTCAAACCGGGTGTTTTAGTATGGCAGCTCTGTTCGCTAGCGCAGTGATGTAACCACGGGTTCTAGAGCCGTACATCCCTTCCCATTCTCAGCATGTTATGACTAACCTCTCCACTTGAGGTTGATCGAAAATACGATCTCACCTTAGTTATCTTACCTCAGCAAAGTGCATCTGAGCATGGATGACGTGAAATGGATTCTTGCGCTGGCAACAGAAGCTAGTTCACGCATTCTCTCCTTCTCCTAATTTCATCAATCCCTCCTCCCCTCTTGAACCCTCAATTTATGTGCACATCAGCGCTGTATCCTCTCCAGGACAACGGCGGTCTTCATCGCCGGCGAATGTAGTATTACGCCTATTAATAGGTTCAATTGTTTACCTGCTGTTTATCTGCCGTTTACCAGAAAAATGTATTGCCACCCCTAGAGCACAGTCATTGTGCTCGTTGATCATATGCACGCGCAATGGCAGCACAAGAAATAACAGTGAAAGGCGCTTCAGCTAATACCGTGGAAATTGTTGCGCGCTAAGCATTTGATGTGATTGTGGGTAGACGATCGGTATTCGGGTAATTCGTATGATTTCTTTTGATGTCTCCGTATATATGCCGTAGGATTCACTGAATACGGTGTGCGGACCTAAAGCGACATACATACGGCTGCTGTTGGGTGTCTTTTTTAGAGGCATCTGAACATGGACTTTTAGAGATATTCGGGGTAATCAACATGCTGTCAATCTGTACAACAAACGCTACTTCCCATTTTAACTGCTATTATTGCCAGCAAATGATGGGACGATTTAGGGATTCTAGACAATCTTCAGTGACGGATTCCAGGAAGGAGGATCTGCGCGGCTCTTCTACTTCTTCAAATGTCATAGGGCAATATCATCACGCGTTCACTAGCGAGTGGGATCCTCAGCCCTAGCCCGTTTCTACCAAAAGTCTTGTAGATGTTACGTTAAATTTTCATCGATTCAGCTTTGATCAAACCCTCGCATCGACTAATTATGATGGGGCGATCGAGACTGCAGTATAATACACATAGATATTGCAGGATATTCATTCACATGCCACTTTGTTCAGGTATAAATAAATGAAATATTTTAATACATCGATTCAGACAAGTTGCTTACCGCAAAAAGAACATGCTGCAGACGGGAAAAAGTACTCAGAGGAGGGATGCGTAGGACTACCTCTGTAGTGGGAAACCGGGCAAGACAGGCTTTCGCGATGTAAGGCAATACTTCCGGCCTTCTGTTTCACAGCCTTAGATGTTGATCATCATGTCGCCCTGAGCGCGACGTTCAGTGTGCCTTGAAGAAGCTCTGGATTAGCCAGCTTATGTCTGGATCAAATTCTATGGTGCCTACCCTCTCTCAAACTCTCGCTTCGGGTTGCACTCCGGCGAAGCCCTGCGTACCTGAGAGCTCCGCGTTTTAGTGGTGGCCTCAAAATCCACCAAACGTGTGCGCGTAACGGAAACGTGGTGGCAGCGACAGCTTGCCAGCGGATGATGCGAGGGGCGAGCGAGCTTCACGCAGTCGCATGAGTGTGTGTGGTGAGTGAAAGTGAGACGGCAGCAGGAGGTGGGAGAGGACGAAGCTGAGAGCGCGCATCCACATACACTGGCGCACCCGCTCACGCAGATGAGGCTCCGCACCGGCCTTGCCTAGTCCATGCGAGGCTTGTCAGGACGCACCTAGAAAGTCCAAACGTAAGCTGTGGATTGGTCAACACGTGGGAACCAATGAGATCTGAGAAAGCACGTCAACCCCCACCGCTAAACGCATGCACATGCGCATTACTCTGTCAGTAGCCTTGACCTCCAAGCGAAGGTTGGTTGGGTATAAACAAATAAACAACATCGGCGCGGGGTCGGCGAGTGCGAGGAATTTCACTGGCTCGCCGCTAGCGTGGCAGTCTTTGGATTAGGGTGTGGTGGCCTATCAAGTTCAGCTTTTCCTACCTTGGTTTTTTGTAGCCTCGGTTTTACTTCTGGTTACTTTTCGATGCTGTTAAAAACGCTGGTTCTGGGCTAAGATGGTGTTGAGGTGATGTAATTTAGATGAAACACAAAAGTGCTGGTGTTTTAGGAATCTCGGTTCCTTCAATTTGTTCTTTTTGCTAGTGTCCTAAGCACTGTTTTGGGTAAAATAATGGTAAGAAGATGTATTCTAGATGGGACCACACTATGCATAAGAACGCAATTAAGCCCGCGCAGCCTTCTATACACGATGTTCCACAGAGGAGTGTAAGTGGTATAATGGTATACCATTCCTCAAACCCTTGACAATCTGGTTTACTTTTGGTGCTCACCTAACGGGCAGTATAACAGCTGCTGCATGAAGGTTGCAGATGCTATTTTCACCAGAAACGTGACAACCAGTGAACACAGCTGTAATATTCGTCGGTTTACTAAATCCATACCAGCCTAATGAGTCAATGGTATTATTCGATTAGTGTGTAGGTTTACATGCATTTTTTCAGGCGAAGGGTATGAGATGGCACATTATGCATTATGCGGTCGCTGAAGGGCTGGGTATAATGAGTTAGATTGCAAGGTTCCACTATTTAAAAAAAAACCTTTTGTCCCATTT
Source organism: Schistocephalus solidus (assembly GCA_017591395.1). NCBI lineage: Eukaryota > Metazoa > Platyhelminthes > Cestoda > Diphyllobothriidea > Diphyllobothriidae > Schistocephalus > Schistocephalus solidus. Next base: position 47,346 of record WEDG01008229.1, read on the forward strand.
TTATTTTGTGAAGCTTCCTGTACATGGATTGATCGAGGACACAATTAAACTTTCGGTCACATCGGATGCAAAAATAGCCAATGCCATTTCGACTTAATTGCCGTTGATAGCCCGCCATACCTTAATGGTAAACGAGGAGGACATGGTGCTCAAAACCGGGCTGATATACCAGGCTGCATTAAGTCAAATGTTCTAGCATTGAACAACTGGATCGGTAGCTTGCAGACGCAAGTGTCAAACAATTTGAATGTGGCATTAAGCCCTCCATCGTGATCTTTACACGAGAAATGGACGATTATGGTTCATCCGCAGACTGCAGATAAACCCGATATGGTCATGCAAGCTCCGTTATTAACGCAACTGTGAGCTGCATGGCATTTTGTTTTTGGTGAAGCAGCCTTTTCCTGCACCATCCTATGATCGGTTTACTCAACCATGGTATTGTGGTGGCAAACCGAAAGTCAACTCAATCCGATGTAAACGCGAACACAGTGGACGACACGGCTAAACAGTCCGTCTGCGATTGCCAGTCTTCAAATAGGAATATTAAACTCCTCGAGACTGAAGAGGGTGCCATAGCTGTTCGCTAAAGAAGGAGTTATTGCAATCTAACTCGGGATTCAAAAGAAGATAGAGTTCATCTGAAGTGCCCATTATACCAATTCAAAAGAGTTAGCTCACCGTGATCATTTCAAGTAAATTTAGTGTTTGCCATGAGGAATTGGTGACAGTCTACTTGGTGTGGTGATAGGGACGAAATCCCCTTGTCAGTTGGCTTCTCGCGTATGACTAACAGTCGGCGGGTTTCCGACGTCATGACGCCGATCGACATTTTGCTTTTCAAGGCTTATCCGCAGCTGAAAATAGCCCTCGCATCGACGAACACCAATTCAATTGCTGACTCTTATCTAGGTTTACAATTTTTGCTATTTGAGCTGTTTACCCCCCTGTCTCTCTCTCTCTCTCTCTCTCTCTCTCTCTCTCTCTCTCTCTCTCTCTCTCTCTCTCTCTCTCTCTCTCTCTCTCTCTCTCTCTCTCTCTCTCTCTCTCTCTCTCTCTCTCTCTCTCTCTCTCTCTCTCTCTCTCTCTCTCTCTCTCTCTCTCTCTCTCTCTCTCTTTCTCTCTCTCTCTCGGTCTCTCGGTCAGAGCCAAAACGTTATCTTAATTATTATTTTTTCTTCCCAAGCTTTGATTTGAAGCGAATGGCGAGTTCCTGGAAACAATTCCGCAGGAGAATATGCGGTCGCTGAAACAAGAATTTTATTGACCTGACGTTTCGGGTTCTCACTTGAACCCATCATCAGAGACAGTGGCACAAAATGCCGACAAAATAGGCTTTAGAGCTGAGCTTTGCCACCTTCCTCTTCTATACCTCCGTAGTCTTTTACAGTTTTCTCTCTCGGGGCTGACTTGATGTGAAACCATGCTACGCATGGGGCTCAGAACTCACATAATCGAGATGTCTTTAGGGTCACTGATGTTTACATACCTGTGAGATCAAGACATCGCCCGCATCTTTCGACCACTAAGTCACTGTGCGCTGTCAACTTCCAGACTGGCCAAGTCCTATTCATTGCTACAATGAGTAGGGCATGGGAATAGTCGCCCCCCGTGCTCCCCCTCACACCCAGGAATCCAAATGGGGTTGGGCTAAACGACAGGATGGGTTTCTAACCCTAAACTCGACTTTGCAATTTAGCACAAAGAGGGCTTCGGTATCCGTGTCTTGCCCTAAGATAAATCTGCCTGTTTGTGTCCTCTGGGTCAAGCAAGCTTTTGTGCTACCTTCCCTAAGTTCATCTCACCAGAGGTTCAGATGTAACTCCATTGCGAGACAACTCTATAACGCCAAGTAGCCTAGGGTTGCTGAAACACGATAGACCATAGGCGGCGAAACGATTCATTCAGGAGGCCTTATTACAAAGTTTTCATGGAAAACGCGCTCCTGTAGGCATGGCTAAGTTATATTTGGAGATACCGGACACTGTTACTAAAGGACTTTTCTGTTGTCGGCTTGATAAGCATAATCCCAGCTTCCAGAATTTAATTTCATCACACTGCAAAACTCCAGCCGAAAATTTTGCAACTGATCGTCGATTTACTGCAAAGGATACTAAAAAAGTCACGTCAGATTAAACATAATGACGTCACGGCTACTAGTGTAGAATGGATGAGTTATGCAACATGCTCTAGAATGAGCTTAATAAACTGTTTGACCGCTCAACTTATAATTGAAGCATGGTAGCCACTAAAAACCAATAACATATACCGACAGCAGAGGAGAGCCGGTGAAGAAAATGTCTTAAAATAAGAATATTCTTATTTATAAAACGGTAAAAACCTGTTTACAGTGGCACAAACGACTGCTGGTGGTCTACGCGCTCACCATATCCTTCTTTAGCGTCAAGTGGAATCCCACCGGAATCAAAATTCTGGCATGGCAAGTAAATAATTCACCGATGTGAAACCTTTTAAAATTCAGATGAAATCCCATGTTTACTAAATTTTGCCAATTTAAACATATGCGAACTTCAGCTGACCGATTACTGTGAGCTCGGTGTTACGACAGAAACGGATGCAGAGCGGAAATTGGGCAGTTTCAAGTCGGATTATCCAAAGTTTTGGCTAAACATCAATAGAAACGAAATGGTAACAATGCACAAACCAACGCTGGCTGTGAACTATGCGGAACGATCACTTACTGCGGACAAAGTTACTGACTTCGAAAGCGCGACTCCTAGAAGCAACATCGTACTAACATAGAAATGGTGATAAATGACAAGCACTTCACAATACCTGAAAAATGTGCGTACCTGGAGTGTACAGTTTTAAGAAACATCAAGAGTGACGATGAAATTGCAAATAGGATCTCAAAAGCTAGCCAGGGCTTCGGTCGGTTACAGAACTCCGTTTGAAACTGTCGGGTCATTCGACTTGACAAACAATCGGAGAACTACAGGAATCTTGTCCGGACAATGCTCTTGTACAGTATTGAGACGTGGACAGCCTTTAAAAGATGCGCATATTCACCTCAACTGCCACGGCAGAAAAGGATACCGACATCCTCCTTATTCACGGCACGCCGAGGGAGTGGACAAGTCGTAAGTAGGGATGACGAGCAACGGATGGTCACAGAAAAGGTTGACAAAAGCTTCGTTCCAGGGAAATTTTGAAGACCTTCATACGGCACCTTCAAATAAACTAGGAGAACTGCGAGAATCAGACGAAGATTAAGAGACATAACGCACTGCCACAAAGATTGGAGCAGAAACCCTCGAAACTGCCAGAATAGTCACAGCCGAGGCCAAGAGACAGGCCTGTAAGACTACCATGATACGGATCAGTAACACAAACAACCAATTTTAACCATCGTCTCCACACCGGCAACAAATATTCCAGACCAGGATCTGTCTCGCTGGACACTCGCGGACCCAGTTCAATGTCAAGATGGCCCACCATCGTCTCATCTCACAACCTACCACAACTACTGTCATCACTTTACTCACCAGTAACGAAACTCATAACATCCTGCAAAACAAAACTACCACTGCTTCTACCACCAGAAATGTGGACTCGTTTGTATCCTGTCCCCATCAGTAACGTACATTTGAATCACGCACCAACCTCATCGGGCAACTGCGAATCAATCGCACTGAAGTTGGTGAGCCAGTGCCTGCAGCCTAGATGCGAACCTGTCGATCCCGTCTCACCTGCCTACATTGCCCCAACACATTCAGTCATCGCATGGACCTATTCTGTCACATGCACTTAGGAAAAAAACTGCAGTCCAAGCCCATCCTTACGCTGCATTCTACCTGCACATTCGATAGTTCAACCGTCGTAGTCCGACGATGTCCACCGTATGCTCCACAGAAGGGTGGTGCAGGGACGGTGACTTGCGCGTTGATTAGTTTTAAGTGATAGTTCACTTGCGCTGCAGCTACCGCAATCTCTCCTCCTCCCCCCACCTGAGTCCGGTGTCAATATAGAGTCAAAAAGATCGGAGATTGGAGAGGGTGCAGGTGGCTGGCGCGGCCGGAGCCGCCCCTGGGTGTACCACCACACCTGACTTGGATCCCATGGGGTGGGAGTGCCATAAAGGCCACATTAAGAAGGAGCCATTGCAGCCTGACTCTCAGTCCGCCAGTCAGCCACTCCACACAAAACACACATTGGGCTGACCACGCCATCTAAGTTATCCCGTCAGTTGGCAACCTTCCAAGCCACGGCTTTTAGCTCACCGTGATAGTTTCAAACGCGTCAGATTGTTTATAGTGAGGAAAATGCGCTGAGCCGTCGACCTCTCTCTCTCTCTCATGCACATACACACACACTCATAGGTTACACATGAACCTACTCCACAATACACACTTACATGCCACCCACTTAACAGCATACCATCTGCTTTGCCACCGCGGGCGAAACATCCAATTTCACGACATTTGTATCTTACTTAATTGGAAAGCGTGTTCTTTGACGTGGCCCGGTTCATGCAAAAGTAACCAGTTCGTGTGTGGCACGCGTAGACGTACTGTTTAGGTTAGCAGCCACCATGCACGCATCCACCTTCGAACGTTTTGGCATTTCCCTGTCATCGGCACCGAGCTGGTGAAGCAGTAGAGTTCCCAATAGATGCCACGCAAGTCCGTGTCACTAAATGAATTAACGCACAAGTCATCAGTTCAGCACCCTCTTTGTAGGGTGAGCGTCTTGTGCAGCCACCAAACGGTCTGTGCTGATATCATTTTCCCGCCGCGCTAAATGATGATCTGTCCGTTGGTTGGAATGGATCCAAAAAAAACTTATGTCCCGGCATCGACTGGCTTGCCGATCCTCTTTGGACTGTTAGAGGTGATTTGACTTGAATGGAATAGCCATGAACTGCGGATAGGGATGACTAAATTCTGAAAAGAGTACTTTATGCCGGTGTTGTTTTGGCCTGTGACAGTCAAGAAGAACAGACGCAACCGCAGAGAGACATTAGAAAATCCTCACTACTTTCCGGACATTTGCCAAGAGGCATATGATCCACAGGATTCGCAGGCATCTGCTGTCTTTGGAGGCAGCTGAAGTCATGAAGCAAAGGAAAAATGGGGGTATGAAATATTGCGAGCGTTACCATCATTGCCTCAGCTTGATTTTCGTATACGTGGTATCAACACAATTTCAAGGATCGCATTAGCCTTGGCAGACGATTTCATCCACCGACGCAAAAAATGAACTGAACGTCATCCCAAACAATAATGTTAGCTTTAGTTAACAGTCTCCTGTTCGCATTCAGTACGCATCTACCGGTGCGCATCGAACTTGCTGCATACCTACTTGTCCAGAGATGAAAGCTTCCTCTCGTGTCAACCCCGCTGCAACCGCTCACAGTATGCTAACCTGCTCTCGTTGTCAGCGTACTAGCCGGGCAAATCCCAATAAATCCCAATTATCCTTAAGCCTCTAAACTCTCTCTCTCTCTCATCAGCTAACTCACAAGTTGGTAGAGATTCCGATTACTGTGGTGTGCGCATTGGCCAAACCTCTTCTTCGGCAAGGCCTCCTCATAGCAAGCTGAGAAAACGAGCAATTTATCGTGGTCGGCTGACGTTATGCGCGTGCACACGCGTCCTACTGGCGGGCTGGCCGCCCGGCACCCGGCAATGGCCTGTCTGGTAAGCGCCAGCGCCGTCGACAGGCCGTCGTCTCGTGCGCCCTTACGTGACTCACTGCCAACATTGGCCGCTGTCGCCCTTCCATCCGTCACCGAACCAATATTTGGCCCTTTGACCCCGTGGCTAACTGACGGAGGCAGTGGCGACGGCGGTGGCACGACGAAGGCCGGCCGACAGGCCGGTGAGGGGTGCCATAATTATGCCCTAGCAAGGCCACTAAGGTAAAGGCCACCCGAATGGAGGGAAGGGGAGGGAGAGGAGAGAGGGAGAGGGAGAGAGGGAGAGAGAGAGAGAGAGAAGAGAGAGAGAGAGAAGGGCGACGAGGGACTGGCAATCCAACACCAGGACGGGAGGGGGGGGGGGGGGGGGGGGGGGGGGGGGGGGCGGACGAAGGCTACGACTACATTTGGCGGACACAGAGTTGTGTCGAAAATGCTGCATACTTGCAGCAATAATTTTTCCGCTGTGTTGGTTTCGCATTTTAATTCCCACTTCAAAAAGGCATTCATCTCGATAGAACAGAGCACGCATTGAAGTATGGGAACTGCCATGAGAGTCGTTAATGCTTTGGAAACGCGAGGAAAGAATACTCCTCATTCGCATCCCCAGGCTTACCTGATGCAGTTCCACACACAAAGCATCAGAGAGCACAGATTGGGCAAGATAGGGGACTTTGAGGCTCAGATCGGACAAGTACATTTTTGATTATGGCAAAAACCTTTGCCGAATGGTTATCACTGACGAATTAAAAACAGCTCGCCTCCTTAAATATTCCCGATCATAGTCGGCACAACTTAGGTCCCTCAGGTATTGGTGAGGATGCTGCTCAAAACTCTGACTTGCAGTCTTCTGTTTGGGGTGTCACCGATTGATGACGCCATATTAGCCAAAATGGGCTATTTGAGCGTCCCAACCTTCCTTGATACAAACTTCTCAATGATCCAATTGCCATTAGTAAGCACTTCCCATGGAATGCTACAGGGTGTCCAAATCACAAGGCATTAGATAGGAATGAGGCTGCACATTATTGTCATTCCAGGTGCGTTTGCGGTTCGTTCAGCGCAAACGGAAGGGGTATCACCGTCGTGGTGAAGTCGAAGTGGTGGCTTGTGGGTGCATGTTTTTTTTATAGCGAGACACCCTTGCGCCGTGATATCCACCTCACTCTCTATTCGCACACCAACCGTGCCCCGATGGCAAGACAAGGTCACGACGACCGGACATTGGCATAGGGGCCGTGGTTAATAAAGCATGCAGCTCGTCTACGCACACCACACACGACCTGATCCCTGAAGACACGTGTGCGGACGTTAGTCACAGTGGATCTGGGGCTACACAAGCGAAAATGCCATAAGGAACACACTAAGGAGGATCCTTTGCAATCTGCCACCCCAGTCATGAGTGGGATCAGGCTATCCCACAAGGCAGCAACCCTCAAAGCCCAGACTGTTGGCACGCCATGATATTTTAAAAGTGCAATTGCTTGTATGTAGGGCGGAATTTATTGCTGTGCGTGAACTGTTTCGACTTCATTTCTTCTTCCCTCTTGTATGCATAAGTTCGAGTGGGCGTAATGGCGTGGCTCGATGTCGCCGTCTGACGCATGCCACAACACGATGTGTATGAAATATAGGGTATTTATCTATATACAGTAGATGCACTAACTCGTGAAAAGTCAACCAAAATGCTGCAATGTGTTTAAGATTCAAACACATTACTTAGGGTTGTCGTATCGATTATCATGCTGCCTAATCCCAAGATATTTCAGTCACGGTAGGATGCCGGCTTTGAACGAGCTTCTTTCTGACCGCCCGCAAAAGTATAGTCTGTTAAAAAGTGCTAATTATACAGTGTGCAACTTTCTCATATATTTTCGATGCTCTTATTAATTCGAATATATTTTATAGAAAACACGCATGAAGATATTATTACTGATACTCGTTTAATAGCAAATTACGTTTTCTGCTCATTTTATACTTAAAGAAACTGTATCTTTAGGTTTTAAAAAAGTTTCTAATTATGAGATTTTCAAGGACCTTCAAATGTTCCTCCATTATAAATCGTATCCGTCAATTTCTTAATATTACCTACAATATAAATGACATGTTCTAAATCCATTACAACATTTTATGATAACTGCATGACCTCTTATTCCTACCGTAGAGCAATTTGTGACTTTTCCTTACACCGATTATATTCAGCATATAGCTTGGTAGCCTTGAATTCAAGTGTACCGGCCGGCAAAGTTCAAAATTATTCAGAAATTTAGAAACTTTTTTAAAACCGAAAGAAACCCTTTCTTAAAATACAAAATTGAAAGAGGGCTTAATTTTCTATCAAATGACTAGAAAAAGAATATTTTTGTGCGTTTTCTATAAAAATATTTGAATTATTAAGAGCATTGGAAATCAATGATAAAATTGTATGCTACTTAAGTCGCCATTTTTTACAGAGTATGCTTTTTTCAGAGGACGCATTACAAAACCTAAATCCTCAAAGCTCAAAGTGTTAACTAGTTTACTGCAGGCCGGCATGGATTATCCACAAAGTACTCGGAAAACCTCATCATAGTAGTCCGTGGAAGAAATGGGTGCATTCCTACATTCCTTCTATTAAGGATGCGATTTACTTTTGCTGCTTTTTAGATAGTCATTAAAATAAACAGAAAATGTAGCCCACCCGTAACAGAGCTCTTGCGGATATATTTTGTGGATAATTCGGTCAATAGGGAGACATTGAGTGCAAGGTCGGCGGATGTATGCGGCAGGATCCCGTAAATTCAACACAAAAATCCCTCATAAAAAATGACGGTAACGGTAGGTTATATTCAGCACCATGAAAGACAGAAACCCCAGACTCGTGTTTACTTAATGCTCGACGAGTGAAAAGTGCGCAATTCGTGAATGTTTCACACCATAAGAATTATCAATTTTCTACCTATGTCGAAGCATCAGGATTCTACCGAAGTCCTTGTGGGTGAAACCGTCAATGAAGTCATCCCCGACCTTTCCAGACGCTATCCGGTATGGTTATCATATTCTTGGAGCCTTCATAACAGATGCGCACTGTCCACTTCGTAAATTCAAAGAGCAGAAAGAACAACACATGCAATTTTGCAAGGACCATATTCAGCTTACATTACCCGCTGTAATGCCCACCCGCAAAACCCTAATTACCACTAGTACCCTATTGCAGGAGCCCGGGGTTTCTGGCTTTCTTGGTGCTGTAGTAGCCCTTTGTCATATTTTATTTTATGCACAACTTTCTGCAGTTATTCCATTTGGTACGCATTTCCTTGACCAGCTTTGGTAACATTAACTGACTTTCCACCCATTGCCTTGTTCTTAACTTGGCGGCGTCTTTAGTTAAGTCGTCGCATCGTAGCCATTTGTCCTGTCTTGTCTCTATTAGTTCTTAGCGTGGATCGTATTATCAATCGTCCTTACACGCTAAAGTGGTGATACCGACGTGATTCGAACACGCAACATTCAACTGTTGTACATAACCTACTGTTACCATATTGACTATATACCAGTAAAATTGATGTCAAGGATGTAATAAAAACCATTTCGGAGTTATTTGTTCAGAATAAACTGAACTGTCACACCTTACCTTCCCTAACGCTAGGAGGTAGAAGAGGCGAAAAATATCCCACCATTTGCTACTAACATGTGTTCCGAGGCAAAAGGCAATTGTATCCGTAAGCTTAGTAAACAGTGACCTAAACGAAATAGGATAAGACCTAAGAGAAGATCAGTAGAAAAGCTGTTTAGAAATAGGTGACATAACAAAAATAGGAAACGCTAGGGGAATAGGACTGCAGGTGGCTTTGCACAAAATTCTAGGAAGGGCAACATCTTCAAGTCATGGCTCTACCCAAACCGTAATCCTAACCCTAGAGTTAACTCTGACCTTAACACTGACCCCCAATATAACCCTAACCCTAATCTTTACATTATACCTACTTTCCTTAAAAGACCTCCAGAATAGGAGGGGGTTCATATTCTCGTGCCTTTACAGAAACGGTTCTAATAATTATTTGTTAGTATAAGCAAGGGTAAACGCATGCGCCCCCGGTTAGTTCGCTTATAGGTGGTGGGTCGAGTATGCTCTTTTTTACGTGGGATGTAAAGCTTAAAACATTGCATTTGATGAGTAATGCAAATGAGGAACCCGGGTAACTCGGAATAAATATATCTCAGCCCAAAATTTCAGTATGTGCGTCTGACGCCCATGAGCTTTTAGATGAGTAGAAAGGAGAGAGTCCTATGAATTCCGGTTTTCTGCCATCAAAGTACTCCTCAAAGACTCAACTGTATAATTTAGGGTATAAATTCTTACCTTTTATAGTATTCTTCACTGCACAGTGGACCCCGATACTTGGGGAAAGAATTTGAAGTCTGAAAATACAGCGAATTTACTACGATGGACTTACGCCACTCTTAATTTGGGTTTTTTGTTCTGTGTCAGAGTAAAGGGAGGCAAGACTAGCAGAATGGCCGACAATTTATAGATAAGAGTGAACAGTCGGCTGATCGGAATTTCAATAAAGTGATGTGGAGGCGTTTGGAGGCGTAAAAATCCAAGCGAGTATGTCAGTGCGGTACAACTAGCGGTGCTGAGGACACGGTAAACAGTGAGCTAGGCGGACGAAGAAGAGCGGCTAAAAAGAGACTGGAAGGCCACACAATGAGCCCTTAAGAGCCGCGAAAGAACAGTAGCCGGTTTGGCATCTGTGGGAAATTTCGTGTTTGTTGGTTGGTGCAAACTAACGTCAGGCCGTCCAGTCTGGTCCCAGTCGCACGAGACCTGGGGAATACGCAGCGCCAGTTGGTAAAAGTACTTTACGGGCATTGCCTGTAAGGAAACACCCCAAGAAACTAACGGTCAGTGTAGGGACTCACGTATTAGCCCGACTGCCAGCTAGTGATTCTTTATCGTAACTCCAGATAATTGAAACAGTCGTTCAATTTGTGTAAAGCGTTTTTTTCCATTTTGGACTTATCAGTAGGTGAGCTACGAGGCCCCGCCGGGAGCCGTGAGTTAAATCACACGTGAGTCAAGTTACCCACCCAGCCTACTGCAACGTATGAAATCCACCAATTCTGATTCAGTAAGCTGAATGCCCAAGCATGATTTCCTAAGCAATCAATCTCGAATTCACCAGATGACTACCAGGCACAATTACTTGATAGAGAACGACGGCCGAGCTTTTCACAAGCGAGTTAAAGAAAATATGATGTAGGGACTGCTAGGCATTCCGGGTTCACGTGCTTTAAACGTCCCTTTATTATAAGTAGCCCGAAACATTTTAAAAATAACAGTCAAGGAGAAAATTGAACAGCATAGGTTTTGGGAAATCTTGGATAGGAGACTTACTGCATGTGGTTGAGACAGTTTTCCTAGAATCAATTCGCCCTTTCTACTTGACGGTTTATAGCATAAAAACCAGAGGTTAACAGCCTTCAACCGACTTCATACACCTTCCATGTTTGCATATCTTGGGGATTGTTGCCGCACCGCAACCTAAGGCTGGGTAAGAAAAAGACAGTCACTTGACACAGTACTGGTCTGTCAGCCTGGAAAACGAAATTGTAAAGTTGCTTTGTCTGACAGTCCTGGCTACCTTTTCTTTCAAATACGACATCCCTAGGATAATTTGCAAACATCCTGTTGCTGCTCTTACGAACAGCAGAATGTCATCAACATATAAAAGGGAGGCCTTCAGAGGGCAAAGTGGCGTGTTTCCACGGACGGAGAGGTCACTAAAGGTCTCCATCACCAACAAATTGGTGTGCAAACTGCTTTCCGTAAGTTGGAAGCAGACCTGGGTGTCCACTAACAGTTCCTTCCCGGCAGGCTTATTTACACGCGACCACTTGGTCCCAGTTCACCACGACTTTTCAGCCAGCCCATTGTCCCACTTCATGGCTAGATAGAATTAACGCTTAACTTTAGATTATACACTAAAATTTTGCCCCTTTTTATGGCAGTTGTGGATGTTTTGAGTCCTCTATGCGAATCCCGCCTTAGTGCGATTTCATGAACTACGTGAGAATTAAATCATTTTACCCTCGATGCACTTTTATTTATGGACTGTTTCGATGCTACAGAAATGGATATATTTATTTAATCTCCACCTTGCACTTTCACAGCAAACCCAACCCTGTTCGTGCGGCTGGTAGCGGTGCCATATGGCACTAGCAGAACACGAATGTATATAACTATCATCAAACTTCCGCACCCTGGTGCGATTCCTGCGCAGCCTTGCGAACGTGTGCGGCAGAAGAAGTAATGTTAGAGGACATTGATCCCTTTGATGAATTATGAAACGCGGAAAGAAACAGTATAAACCACCATCTATTAAATATATTGGGAAAAAGGCGATTCTGTTTAAGTAGAGCAGGAACCTTCTGTAGACGGCGACTACCGTTCTTTAGGACAGCATTAACAACTCGCTACCGAATACACTCGCCAACAAAGTCAGTCACATGAACTCATCTTAATGTGTCTTTTTACTTCCAAATTAACAAACACCTTCTCATCTACATTATATTCCGTCTGGTCTTATACTTGCTCGCCAAAAATAGTGGTAATCCACCGTCTCTGTTAGGAGCGTGGGTGTGTCATTTTTATCCGGTTACTTAGGCATCATCCTTAAATTTACTCTCAGGAAATCCTCTGAAGCTAAGCCATAGGAAGTGTGCCAATTTACCCAACCCCCTACTAATGCCACCGACTGTCTAGGTGCTTACGGCCTAGTTCCCTGTTAAATTCAGAAACATGTCCAAAGAGGATCCGAGTTTCCAAAGCATTGAAGCATTCAACCGTCAGGGAAACGCTGTTTGTCAGACAGAAAGCTCTGCATACTTATATGTTCATTTCGTGTTTAAAAAGGGTGACTAAAAGCTGATGCGGAAGTCTTAGAAAATATGATATTATATGCTGCGACCTAGACGTATGGAAACGGTCGTGTGAAGGGCATCGTGACATATTCGAATCAGCAAAGTGGGCGAGATCCGTGCCCTCTAAAACTGGCTTTTGGTGGGTATGTATTAGTTCAGTCCACCACATCTCAGGACCGAATGTAGTAGGATTTGGTGTTCAATGCACACGTATTCTTTTCTATTTTCTTCGAGTGCTAGTCGGAGTTTCAAATTATTATACTCCCTTTTCTGAGTTGAGGTTCAATCTCAATTGTCAACATATTCCAGTACTGCTTCCAGCTGTTCGCTAGTAGGTCATATTCTTTTCATTGAGAGCTTATTGCAGGCGTTCGTTTGTTGCCATGCGGTGGTGCAAGACTACTGTCGGACGCTCCAGTTTTTGAAATACTGACATTTGGCCATCTCATATTGGTACATTCTGTTGGAATTTTATTTAATAGAGGTCATGCTACTTGCCATCCTCTTGTCCTATATGATTGATTTATATACGCATTTCTTAACTTTCGGTTATCCATCTACTGTTTTCGAATTGCTCGCCAAAAAGCGGAATCTTTTCGCGTAATTCGCTCATAGGTCTGTCTTTTGACCACGAAAACTGCTAGGTTACCAGGGGCGCATCTTAATTCACCTAAACGAAACGCCAGTAAGTATTGCTGCGAACAGAGAATTACTTGGAGAACTGGACGTATCTGACTGTGCTCATCCCAAACGGATTGAGCCATTGTCGCGTTAAACCAAAATTGAGGCAGTACTGGCTCACAGCATGACTTCTGTTTCTGTTCTGTCTACGTAAATCCTTAACCCTTATCCCGTAGGCGAATGGTGAAATTTTAGGCCAGGTGCGCACACACGACAGTTCGACCGTCATGTTCGACTATATCCACCGTACACCCCACAGCAAGGTGGTGCAGGGAGGGTGACTTGCACTCGTCGGTAGTGAGAGTATACTTACATTGCATCAAACTCACACACACGAAAGTTCGACCGTCGTAGTCCGACGATGTCCACCGTATGCTCCATGGGAAAATGGAGCAGAGATGGTTACTTGCGCGTGATTTAGTTTAAAGTGATAGTAGACTTGCGCTGCATCTACCGCACTCTCTCCTCCTCCCCCACCTGAACCCGATGTCAAGACAGAGTCAAGAAGACCGGAGGCGGGAGGGGGACGCAGGTGGCTGGCGCGGCTGGGTCCCCTAAGTCCTAGCCGCCCCTAGGCGTGCCACCACACCTCCCATGTTCGGCATTTGTTAGCGGAGCGCAACCCGAATAACGCATGCCGTGCCCCGTGGCCCCCGTGTTGGTCCAACGCATCTACCACGTGGCCCGTTTAGGGGGCCAAAACTCACACACACACACGACAGTTCGACCGTCGATTTCGACGAGGTCCTCCGTATGCTCCACACCAGGTGGTGCAGGGACGGTGACTTGCGCGTGAATTAGTTTTTAAGTGATAGTAGCCTTGCGCTGCAGCTACCGCACTCTCCTCCTCCCCACCTGAGCCCGGTGTCAAGACAGAGTCAAGAAGACCGGAGATGGGAGAGGGCGCAGGTGGCTGGCGTGGCCGGAGCCGCCCCTGGGCGTGCCACCACACCTGGCTCGGATCCCACAGAGTGGGAGTGCCATAAAGGCCACATTAAGAAGGAGCCATTGCAACCTGACTCTCAGTCCGCCAGTCAGCCACTCCACACAAAACGCACATTAGGCTGGGCACGCGGTCCGAGTTATCCCGTCAGTTGGCAACCTTCCAAGCCACGGCTTTTAGCGCACCGTGATAGTTTCAAGCGCGTCAGATTGTTTATAGTGAGGAATATGCGCTGAGCTGTCGACCTCACTCTCTCCCCCAACCCCACAGTCAGACTACTGTCCGAGCCGGTCACACACCTCCATTTACTTGTCAGTCGGTCGATCAGCGCGGTCAGGGCCCTGATGCGTGGGAGCAGTAAAGGCCAATGCTGAGGTAGCTTTCTTCGTGGCAATTAAACCTACGGGCCTCCATAGTAAGTTTGCCATATTTGAAAGCATCACGAAGCTAAAAACTCTTGGATTGCGAAGCAAACGGCTGATTGGATAAGTTGGACCGGTAAGAGGGGAGTATATGAACCCTTCCGTAGTATCTTCATACAAAGTGCATTAAAAAAGCACTCAGTGCAAACACTTCTTTTAATTTTCAAGAGTACTACGTGTACACTGCTAAAAGCCAATAATTACGATAATTACTGTATTGTAGGTGGGTTTGCGCTATAGTTCGAGGGAGGGGCTCCATGCAGTCATATCCGATCCCGGGCCTTTTGTTGCGACGATGGTCAGGCTGCGACGACTCCTTTGTGCTAAATTGGTTATTGCACCACTCACTTCTGTGAACTAAAAGACCCCACATAACGAATTTTCGAAGTGCAAAGTTAGGAACCAGTTCATGCGAAGACGGGCTGTTTAGCCTGGCTGAGCCAGCGCCCATTTTCGGACGCCTCGACATAGTCCTGCCAGTGGAGCATATTCTGAATGGGGAAAAGTGCAGAATCAGCGAAAGTCTGCTTCGGAATCAACAAAATCCGTGCGCAAATCACTATCGCGTCCACATCGTGGGGCAGTGATAGCCATCGTTACTGGCGTAGTCGTAGTCGGTGGAGCATCTGCGCACACATGCACACCCAGTCGGCCACGGTGAGAGGGCCAACACGAGCGCCATAAAACTGTGCTTCCGCCTCGACGCATGACCTCTGAAAATTCAAAGCACGCATGTGTGCGCGTGCGTGCGCGCGCGCACGCCCACCCTTGAATCCGCGGTGAAGGCTGCTGGATGCGCAGGTTGCGATGACGAACACCCAGCTGCATGTCTGTTTGCGCAGAGCATGCGAGAGGAAGTCCGGACTGCAATGCAGTATCTTAAATATGTGCCAGTGATACACTTTAGCGGGTCTGAATCAAGAAGGCGGTTTCAAATACAGTGCGGCCACTTCCTGTAAGTAGATCACCTAGAAATTGGCAACAAGCACGCATTTTCTGACGAAACACGCACAAGACTTGACTAGGCTACAAGCCGCTCCCTTTCAATAGTACGTAATTTGGGCACGAGATTCTAATACGGGGTGACTAATTTCTGAAACAAGTGAGTATATTTTGGAGCTAAATTTTAAAGGGCAAGCCCCTTGATCTTCTCGTAAAATAAACGAGGAGGGAGTACTCGACATGAACATTTGAAGAAACGAGTTGAGCTATTAAGGTTCTAGCAGCTTATTTGAGTGATAAGTGTAGACCCCGGTATATAACACGCCAGAATTGGTGGTCCACATTTTTCGAGGGGCGTCTACTGTGGTTTTGAAGCACCTGATCGGGTGGACGAAAAGAGGGGATGACCCATCGGTGCAAAAGTTCACAGTTCAGTCAAAATAGCCAACCTGTGGTGGAACAATGTATGAATTAAAGAGTATCATGCTTGAATAAGCCTCTTACACGTAACCACAGCCAGCTAACTTGCCCATACGACCCACAGGGTCGAAATACGGTGACAAAAGTACGTGCAAATGGCTGGGAGGGGGCACATATCCGATCACTACCATAAAAACTTACGATATGTTCCCCGATATCCACCGAACCGCGATAAATTTTAGGTAGAGCATGACACATACTGAGCCTGAGCGAATAATATCTACTAGCCTGTGGTCTAAGCAGGCAATCGGAGGATTCTGATTATCTAAAGGTTAGAATGGGAATGGTGATCCCAACATAACTTACTATAGAAGTCACGGGCTTCGTCTCGGAAGAGAGTTAGGCATGTAGACTATTCCCCTACTATTGACCTACGGGTAAACTCTGTGAGTTTAAATGAAGCGGTTATGGGCTAGATGTGGAGACAATGTCATGGTTATCCGGGATGCCAGTTGGTTATTTTACAAGAGATTCTTCATAGAAATGCTAAACCATTGAAATCGAGGGAAATTTTTCTGCGTCACCTACTTCAACGCGAGAAAATGATGGCCGTGCAAGTGAAAATTAATTTTATTCTTTGTCAGATCGTGCTAAGTGATGACGTTGGCCAACGGCAAAGTTTTTCCCGATGACCGTTCTGTTCATTACCAATGAAGTTTGCACCTTTAGGTAGTACTGGACCGTGGTGCAACCGAGTAAATCGAGAAACATGTTGTGTAGTTCAAATTTGAAGCATGTATAATCTCCCTCATCTTCTCCAATAAATAACTCTCTTATATTCTATGCCTCAAGAAAACGTTCAGTAAATCAGGAGTGTTTCGCTTGCCATAGCTACCGCTTCATGAAGTTGAAGTACCCAACACTTAACCCTCACGACGTAGGGCGTAATATTATATGCAAATTGCCTGAAATAAAGATTTAAAATAAAAGTACTTGCTCCTTATTCTTCCCTTTTAATTTATTTGGCGGTGAATGTCCAGTAGAATTGGCTTCATTTTACGAGACATGGTCTAGCTGAATACATCCGTCTAGCCAGCATTTCTCAAAAAAACACTTTTTATTTGACCAAGGGTATCGATGCAGTATCCACCAAAGTATTTCAATCCTTGGAATATAAAATTATATATAATGAAACTGGGGAAACAGAATCAATATAGAGTAGAGTTTTCAAAGCAAAATTCACATTCCTGCCGGATTACTTTTCTAATGATGATGGAACATTGCCTACAGAAGCGTTTCCTGAAGGTGCGCGTAGGAGTATGTCCCTTTATATAAGACTTTACGGCTTTTCACGCACCAATTCATATATAAGGAAATTACTGGTTGTCATTTAATTGCCACGGTACCTCAAAATGTTATCATTAGGCCATATAACTCGTAAGAAAAAGGGGGTGTGGCCAGTGTACGAGTAAATAAAAACGAAAACATGTCAAGGAAGGTGAATCTAGAAATACTTGTAAGTTAGTTGATTAGTATCTGCTCTCATTCCAAGTGAATGGCATTAGAAAATGACCTAAAAGGCCATGCCTAGCCATAAATAACATTCTGTCTCCAGATTTCGAATAGAACCGGGTGTGGAGGGTTAAAGGACAGGCTACTTGGAAGGGGAAAACATACTTAAATATATTGGAAAAATTAACTACCAAACAAATAAATTTGCTCTCCCATTTTCCTAGCAACCAGTACTCACTGAAAGCTACCGAAAGTATATATGTGTGTATGTACCCACCTGTGCCCCCTAAACGGGCCACGTGGTAGATGCGTTGTTCCGACACGGCGGTCACATCAGGGTACGGAAGGCATTATTCGGGTTGCGCTCCATAACAAATGCCGTACATGCGGGGGTGTGGTGGCACGCCTAAGGGCAGTGGCCATGCCAGCCACCTGCGCCCTCTCCCATCTCCGGTCTTCTTGACTCTGTCATGACACCGGGTTCAGGTGGGGGAGGAGGAGAGAATGCGGTAGATGCAGCAAAAGTCTACTATCAGTAAAAACTAAATAACGCGCAAGTCACCGTCCCTGCACCACTTTCCCATGGAGCATACGGTGGACATCGTCGGACTACGACGGTCGACACTATGAAGACCTCCCTGAAGCAATTGCAGATCAACCCGGAGTCCTGGGAGGACCTTGTCCGGAATCGATCGGCTTGGTGGAGAACAGTGAAGAGAGGGGCAGCAATCTACGAAGCCAACAGGGTCGCCGCTGCCAAGACTAAAAGAGCAGCACGAAAGTCACCAGCACCCCGGCCCAACAGAGCCAATGCCCAGGTCCTTCCAACATGCCCACGCTGTCACCGCACCTTCCGCGCGCGAATCGGCCTAATCGGACATATTCGGATGCAATGCATCAACAATCCGACAACTTCTGTCAACCCTCCTTCGGACTCCCCCACCCTCACCCCTGGCATCAATTCCATTAGTCCCACCATCATCGAGACCACATCACAATGCTCAGCACACTGACGATTTGAGGTCACCAAATGACTTTCTGTACATCAAATATGCCGACGACATGGTTGTTGGTCATCCTC
>WEDG01008237.1:0-51717 GCA_017591395.1 Schistocephalus solidus
CTAAAAGCCCAGACACGTGTTTCGCCGATGTTTCTGCTGCTGTGTGACACAGCAACGAGGGGTTCGGCTCCTCAGTGGAGTCCCCAGCGTTCTCTATGCGGTTTCTGGTATATGGACTCCAGAGAATAATCGGGTAAATAATTTCTGAAATTATTGAGCGCAGGACATGGAGTCAGGTGCTTCGGACATGACTTTTTTTAGGGTCAGACCCGAAATTTCAATGAACATTTGGGTCGAAGACAATCAACCACTGTGGAATAACCACGTAATGCCCATTCTACAAACAAGTAGTACTACAAGTAGTATGAATCTTATATGACAAAGACGTTATACCGTACTTCCGACATAGATACTAGCTAAAAAGCCCAGACACGTGTTGCGCCGATGTTTCTGCTGCTGTGTGACACAGCAACGAGGGCTTCGGCTCCTCCAGTGGGTCCCCCAGCGTTCTCTATGCGGTTTCTGGTATATGGACTCCAGAGAATAATCGGGTAAATAATTTCTGAAATTATTAAGTGCAGGACATGGAGTCAGGTTCTTCGGACATGACTTTTTAGGGTCAGACCCGAAATTTCAATGAACATTTGGGTCGAAGACAATCAACCACTGTGGAATAACCACGTAATGCCCATTCTACAAACAAGTAGTACTACAAGTAGTATGAATCTTATATGGCAAAGACGTTATACCGTACTTCCGACATAGATACTAGCTAAAAGCCCAGACACGTGTTTCGCCGATGTTTCTGCTGCTGTGTGACACAGCAACGAGGGGTTCGGCTCCTCAGTGGGTCCCCAGCGTTCTCTATGCGGTTTCTGGTATATGGACTCCAGAGAATAATCGGGTAAAATAATTTCTGAAATTATTAAAAGCGCAGGACATGGAGTCAGGTGCTTCGGACATGACTTTTTAGGGTCAGACCCGAAATTTCAATGAACATTTGGGTCGAAGACAATCAACCACTGTGGAATAACCACGTAATGCCCATTCTACAAACAAGTAGTACTACAAGTAGTATGAATCTTATATGACAAAGACGTTCTACCGTACTTCCGACATAGATACTAGCTAAAAGCCCAGACACGTGTTTCGCCGATGTTTCTGCTGCTGTGTGACACAGCAACGAGGGGTTCGGCTCCTCAGTGGGTCCCCAGCGTTCTCTATGCGGTTTCTGGTATATGGACTCCAGAGAATAATCGGGTAAATAATTTCTGAAATTATTAAGCGCAGGACATGGAGTCAGGTGCTTCGGACATGACTTTTTTTAGGGTCAGACCCGAAATTTCAATGAACATTTGGGTCGAAGACAATCAACCACTGTGGAATAACCACGTAATGCCCATTCTACAAACAAGTGGTACTGCAAGTGGTATGAATCCTTATATGACAAAGACGTTATACCGTACTTCCGACATAGATACTAGCTAAAAGCCCAGACACGTGTTTCGCCGATGTTTCTGCTGCTGTGTGACACAGCAACGAGGGCTTCGGCTCCTCAGTGGGTCCCCAGCGTTCTCTATGCGGTTTCTGGTATATGGACTCCAGAGAATAATCGGGTAAATAATTTCTGAAATTATTAAGCGCAGGACATGGAGTCAGGTGCTTCGGACATGACTTTTTAGGGTCAGACCCGAAATTTCAATGAACATTTGGGTCGAAGAGAATCAACCACTGTGGAATAACCACGTAATGCCCATTCTACAAACAAGTAGTACTACAAGTAGTATGAATCTTATATGACAAAGACGTTATACCGTACTTCCGACATAGATACTTAGCTAAAAGCCCAGACACGTGTTTCGCCGATGATCTGCTGCTGTGACGACACAGCAACGAGGTTCGGCTCCTCAGTGCGGGTCCCCCAGCGTTCTCTATGCGGTTTCTGGTATATGGACTCCAGAGAATAATCGGGTAAATAATTTCTGAAATTATTAAGCGCAGGACATGGAGTCAGGTGCTTCGGATACAAATGCCCAAGCAGTTCTCACTATGTTTTAATAAATAACGCTAACAGGTTCATGTACCTTCAAATCTTAAATAAAAGATACGTCAAGAATATGCATTTTGATGTTAATGTATTCGCCAAGTTGCACATAGCGTTGAAGAGACTAGTTAACCATGAAACGCGCGTTTGTTTAAAACACGAGACCATCCTTTCTCAGAAATTTTCACCATTAACCCTTTGAATCACTCACATATTAACCGAAAAATTTGTTTTTTCTAATTCGATTCATTTAAGGCAGTAAAAGACGCACTCAATATGCCACCTAAATTATCCGAAAACCACTGATGTATACAGCAGCGTCTTAACCAAGGCCATGAACTTCCTTAAAACCTATTTCTTTTGGTTTCTTTTTTGTAAATAAATTGCAATATAACGAAATCTACCGCCTTGTTCGTACAAGCTCAATTAATGTGCATTTACTAAAACAACACTTTATTTTGATAGGTTTGATAAACATCGATATGGCTTTGTCCTTGATGCCAAAGGAAAAATGATTTAGACTGTTATCATGTTCTGAATTGTTTTTATCCTTTCCGAATTTCGTTACGAGTTGCGTACAGGAATTCCCAATCGATATGTCGATTGATGCATCAATCAAATTTTTGCATCGTCTACATAAATTATCGGTCTTTCTTATTTAGGATAATACAGACCCGCGTGTTCATCCCGAAATGTATGCCTCTGTTTTAGCGCATGCATGTCAATTTGAGATAAAATGTTATTTTGTTACCCCTTAGTGTACAACTGGCTACACTTTTGGTAGTTTAATGAATGAAACGCGGTTATTTCGTTTTGAGCAAGATACTTCTGCTAAAAATTGCATTTAAAATTTGGGAAATCATATGCGTATTACGTAAAAGCTGCCGAATGAAAATGGCTTTTGATTTATGCTTCATCCGTATGCATGGTTTCCAGGACGTTGCGGACAATCTTTGATGTGCAGACGACAAAAATATTATTTTCTAACACACATCTTTCCCTCCTGCGTCCCTTGTAATCATACCTGTGGTTGGCATCAGCTGGTTGGGGAAGATTGATACGCCAGGCATGCTGGTTGCCGGGCAATTTACTCCTAAGATTATTTAATCCTTTCAACACCATAACAAGTAGCGGACGTTTGGTATTATTCATAATTGTTTTGTAATTTCTTTGTAAATTCTGAGCAGTAACATGGATTTGAACTGTCAAACCATTACAAAACAATAGTAAAAATAAGAAATTTTCACATACTATATATAGACGATGTAACACAATGTTTTAAACTAACAATTGACATGTTAATATAAATCAGTGGCAAAAAAGGTAATACAATTAACGTTCCCCTGTTTGTTAAATGCCGTGTGTAACGAAAATCTTGGAATTAATGAATAATCAGAAGTCGCAAACTAGCACCAACACATGCATGAAAGGTCTGAAATAATAGTTAAAAACCTTTTGTTAAGTGAAATGCCAACTTTTTAAAACAGTGGAATATTGTTGAGCATATTGTGTTTCGGTGGTAGGTCACTTATAGTTCACACATAGTTCAAAATGCGCAGTGCATCCTCGTTAAAAAAGGTAGCAGATGATCATGCTGATTCGCCGACGTTGGCACAACAGTCTATAGGTCATTGGATATCCGCTTTTTAGACCTCACGATCACTCTTCGTGTCGGGTTAGTAGTAGTCGTTTTTAAGGCGAGACTTTCACCGTGCAGTGCTCATAGCCATCCAATGGCAGACAGATAAGCACCTTTCATTTGCTACTATCTTTCGTATCCCTTCGGCGTTTTTTATGCCCTCAATGTAAATATGTACAGTCCAGGTGAAAAGTAATACATAACCACCACGTTTTACATCCCGTAACATCGTTTTACTCGTCATCCACTTAATTCAGATGATCAGCTTTGCTAGCTCTACAGGTATGAACAAATAGTCATGTTTGTGCAGAAAAAGATGTTTTTCAACTAAGACAGCATACTTTATTCTTTGTGACCATTGTTTCTGCGGTGACAACATTGGTTGCTGTTATGTTCTCGGCAGTCTGTCTACGGCGCCTGCATTTTTGTTGGAAAAATATCGACTGAAACGGACATCGATGATTAACCGATATTCTTTTATAGTTATGTTGCATGAGAAGAAGTAGCGGCATACCATGGAGCATTGCTAAAGCAAATGTAGTAGCCAGCAATGGAATAGCCAAATTGAATGCAGCATCTGTCTGTCAATGAGAAATGTGTCGTCGCTGAAGTGAGGAAAGAAAAGTAAAACATGTGGTGGAATACAGGTACGATCGGATTGCAGTAAGTATATCTCTTATCTCATTCCCACTATGAAGAAGACGCAAATGTATTCGCATTTGCAAGTAATAAAGGGGATGTCACAAGAAGAGTACGATTTCGAGGATAAGGAGTAATACGTAGAAGCCAAAGAGCACATTAGGGTATACGTTTAATAAATGAAAATTTATTTCTCAGTGATGCGACTACTTATCAGTGCCAGTTGCTATAGGCATCATGAGGTGGACAAGAGCATGGTCCGCATATTTTTTACAGAGACAAATTATCAAACATCAATGCAAGAATAAAAAATAATACACGGCGTAAAATATCAGCTGGAACATGGTGATCTCCATTTCAGAAGGCCGTCTTTATGTCATTCCAGGGATTAATAATTACTACACTGCCTGGCTGTAGTCTGATATGAACCGTTTTAATTCATTTGACCGTTGAATTTCTAACCTTACTAAACGGAAAATGGCCTGCATCTGCCGCCTTCCCTTCCAAGAGTTTTCCAAGTATAAGAAACAAACGGGGTTTATCATGTCATCAACGGTTGATAATTTGCCCTTTCCTACAATTGCACACATATTGCGGTTGACAATGGGTATCAAGTGAAACGCGTGTCGTTGGCCGCATTACTTTATATTCCGTTTATTTCTTTGCACCAAAATGCTCCTTTTCTTCATCTTTGTATCCTGCATAATCAGTGTCCTACGCCTGCACCTCTATATCGGATATCCGTTTTATTGTTCTACAAAGAATATGCGTCCCCATGATAATGGTTGTGAACGAGGCGCAATCTCACCTAGTCTACAATGAGAATGAACATTTAGGAGTCGACAATGGGCGAACGAAAGACATAAGAGTGAATTCCATTATGATCGCAGGTAGTATTACTATCCTTCACTTCTGTCAATTTCTTCATTACCACCCCTCCATAAAGATGCTATTTTCACCGATCCCGCAATGATTGCTGACCTAACCCTAGTTTGCAGAATTTGGACATAAAGTACGTTCTTGTCAGAAGTGCTTTTAGTTTCTTTTCTGCATTAGTTTGCTCGAGTATTTTTTGGGCAAATTCTGTGGCAGCCACATGCAGGTTTGTCAGTTTTTGTTCCAGGTGGAATGCCGTGTAGGTTGAATCAGCAGCAACACCCCTTCCCATGGGAGGGATTTTGTTGGAATTTATGGCCTGAACTAATGGCCTACTGCATATATTTTTGTCATCTAGAGGATATTAGTTATTCAAAATCCTCCATGTTTAAAAGAAAGTGGTTAGGTTGCTAACCAAGTATAAGGCATAGACATGTCTGCCATGAATTTGTTCAAATAAACCGATTTGGGATCTTTTATGGGTGGCAGATACGGCATAAACATTCCACTTATCCTTCTACTATGGCCCCTGGTACATATGATGCAACAAGCAGTTTACACTAAAAAAGGGGGTCTGATCGAATTCCACTGAGGGTGAAGGAAGGGAGGCCCAAATACAATCCTCGGAAATAATTTGTTTTCATAGTACAAAGCAGTGGTTAAAGGTCCCTGATTGCTGCTTCAGGAAACCGAATCAGAAGTTAACACGCAGCAGGTCAGCTGGTTTTTAAGGCACGGATTGGGTGGTATATTTGCCACTTGAAAGTACCGGTTGAAAGTTTACTTCAGCAGTTAACTGGTTCCAGAGCTAAATCGAGGCCAATACCGACGCATTAGATGTCATACCGATTGTACCGCACCTGGCTTGTCAATGGATTTTCCGGACACATCAGCAGCTTGTCCTCGTTAAGCATTGCAGAAACACAAAGAATCGATCAGGGGAAAGTTAAAAAACGCGTGCGATAATCGTGTTAATTAATTCCCGAGCAAGATTCTCTAATCCAAGCCCCAAGAATGGACTGCATGCAGAAAAACAAAAGACCATGGATACTGAGCACTCACTGACAGGCAGCGTGGTCCGTCCCGGCCCGAACGTTGCAGTCACCAAGTAACCTCACTTTTTCCACCTGCAGAGCAGTCAATAGAGTGCGTGAAGCTCCTCCTTTGCAGCATCAGTGCTCGTCATTTGAAAGCCCAAAGTGCTGATGATGGTGGCGAGCTTTTCTCCCCGAATAAACAGATGGAGTCTTATCATGCGATTATTGGTTCCCTGCGGCAGACAGGGAAGATGTCCCACCATGGATTTCTGGACGCCAAAGGTAATACCAGTGGCGCGTCACCCTGCCTTTGGCTTGCCACTCCAGAAGAAGGTGTAGTCAGTTCCCAACTCCTCCAGATGACCCTGCTTCATGAATCGCATCTCGCTTAGAGCAGCTGTGGCCCCCTTGTATTGCACAATTTCCAAAAGAAATAGTTTCATCCTTCTTTCCAGCCGGTTGCTCCTTGTATTGTCTTAAAGGGTATGAACATTGCAGGCTGCTAGTGTGATCAGATTCACCTGACTATCGTGATTTAAAAAAATCAATTTCCAATTCACTTCGCTTACTTTCAGAATGCTGTGAAAAGGTGTTCGAACAGTGTAAAAACATGTGTATATCGCGGATATGCTTCGCTCATATTGAAAATAAAGCTCATTTAAGCCTAGTCAGATATTAACTACAAATGCAGCATAACTCTGATGTGAAATTTAAGCAGAATAGATAATGTATAGACAACATTAGGTTTTAATCAATGCACGAGCGAGTTTATCATTGCCAAGCTACAAGAATACACTGAATGCATTGGTTCTCACCTACTATATTTCGGAGTTCACGAAAAATGCATTGCAGTCAAAAATCCACGAGAAGTAGATTAAGTCTCGTTTAAACGGTTAACAGCATTTTCTTTTCGTTTCGAAATGCAGCCAGCTCAATTGCGATTCGCTTAGGGAAAGCTTTGTAAGTTGCTGAGTCATCTAAGCGTTTAACTGCGACAAATAAAGCCGCCGCATTTGTAAGAGTAATGGGTATTAATTCAGCCCACCCAGCGTTCTTATTAACTGCAACTCAAATGTTTTTTGTACACGACACTTCCTGTGGTAAGGCAGGTCTCCTGCGGTCTTCTCGGAAATATTTTGTAACACAGAATCCAAACTTACGATAAATCTTCCTCAGCAGAAGTTCGAGAAACAGGCACAAACTCCGGTCTTTTAAATGTACCGTGGCCATCGTAATTGTTGAAAACATGATAATGCAGAATAATTTTCATATTTTTGTCAACCAACATAAACAAAAGACGTCAGGTGCCTGTTTTCTTCAGAGAGGACCTGCTTATACCAAACATAAGCAATATCCTCCTTTTAGAAGTTGGAAACCGCAAGGTATTAAAGGAACTAAGAAGCGACAAAGTCCCTTGATCAGTAATATATTCCACCCAGGATTCCCAAAGAACTTGCCAGTGCACGTTCTGTAGCTCTGTTAATACTATTTAAAATTTCATTTTTCCCTGGATCACATCTTGAAGATAAGAAGCTTTTACATGTAACCTATTTATATAAAAGCAGAAGCCGGCCATCCGCGACACAAAAGAGGCTCACACGCTTGCATGGATTATCGCCAAGGACACGAAGATGATTGTTGTACAATGGCTAGAGGCTCTCAACCTGGTATCAAACTGTCAGCAAGGATTCTGACAAGGAAATTCCTGCAGGACGCATTGTCAACAGTCTCTTCATAAGTGGACCCAAGCTCTTGAGCATGCGGACGTGGTTAACGTCACCTTCATTAACTTTCAAAACATCATCACAACTGTATTAAATTGGAAACTACTGTATGGTTTGGAACGAATAGGAATCAGGGGCAATTACCTTAAGTGAATCCATGCAAGTTTGTTGGCCGTGGCTAAGATAAGGTACGTTCTGCTGCGTTTGAGATTGATGTTCCGCGGGTTTCAGTCCTACTAGGCCATAATAAGTTCCCTAAACACATAACCCATTGTGCAAGGGCGTTGGACTGTTAAGCAGCATTTGTTGCTGACTAAGTAAAATCATGGTGTCATCGGCAGCTTTGTCGACGAAGATAGGCTGCAAGTAACATAACTGAGTTGGATGAATGGTAAAATCGTTCGCTTCTACAGTTTAATCTTTAAACGAATATTAAATGGTAATTAAAAATAAATCGTCTCCATCAGTGAATTAAAGTTGCCTTTAAGGTATAAAACATGATCCAAATCTATTGCGAAATTTTATGAGAAATGTGTGACTTCTTTCCCATTGCGTAAAGAAATGCGTGATTTTTATTCGAGCATTTGAAAAACATTTTACAACCAAAAGCTACCTTTGTTCAAATGTAGCAGCCATTTTTTAAAGAGTTAAAATTTAGCAGGTGGTCAGAAAGAGACTTGAGCAAATGAGAGCATCCAACTGGGACATACATTTATCGGGAGTCTGCTGCAAGATAATATGAATAATATCACCATTAAAGTAATATTTTCGAACTAAAATCGAATTCCAGAATTTCTGTTAACATTTCATGAGATGAATAATCTATTGTATAATTTGATGGCCTCAAATCTGACATCCCGTTGCACATACTGGGCAAACCTGTTGCTGTTAGAGTAGCACATCAGATTGAAGTCGCAGTCAGCATACTGCTGCATTCTTAGTCCCATCTAACTTCACCGACCTTGCGGCATAATAAGAAAAAAGCTTTTTCATGAAATGAATTTGTATTCTTTCTGTTTTTCAACGATTTCTTTTAATTAACAGCATTCCGTAGGTGCCATAGAGCCCTTTTAATTGCACTGTAGTGAATGCAGGTGGATGAAGTGACTCGCCTACATTTCATTTCTCAAACAATACAAAAAAAATATTCGAAGCATGCAAATCCACTTACTATTAATATAATCGAAGGTTCTACCTGGCCAAAGTTATGGACAATCATGGTAGCACAAGGCGAGATGTTAACTTTGAAGAACGTTTAAAGTTTTTGTTTTCTTAAACGTATTTGTGTATGGCATCATACGGATATATGAAATATTTTGTGTTAGAGAAAGACGAGATTAAAATGACATAGCACCCATCACCTTTTGAACAAGATTACAGAAATATAAAAAGTAGAAGAAATATCGTAGCGTATTTTTTTATCGAAACTGACGTAAAAACTTACTTCGATTGATTCAAAAATTGTTTGCTGATAATTTTACAATTGCATTGAGAAACGGCTTATCGAATTCTTATAAATGTTTTGAAACTGCTGGTTGTGCGTTTACTTCAAGACATCTTAACATGATGCTGAATCGTCATATAAGTAACTTTCTCGATACATAATATAAAACTCCGTAGTTGTGTGAACCTGTATGGCCTGCATGATCAGCGCAATCAAAAATCCCAATGACAGTTGGTTAAATAAATAGTTCATAATAATAAGATGCGAGCTATGAAACAAGATTTTTGTATTCTTAATGTTATGCATTCTCACTCCAATTATCACCATATACAACTGTCTGTGAAAAGTGGTTGGTGGAAGAATATGAAACTTCATTTCAAAAAAACATCTGATTTCTTTGATTGTATTTCTTCTGAACTTCGTCCTGGAACTTACTTCTTCGCTAATATAAAGTAAACAATAAAGGCTCGACAATTTGAAAATTGCAAATAATTTATCATCTTCGATATACAGTGGTCACGTGGCACTTACTGACTGTTGGTTTCATCAATTGACTAGACATTGTATTAAACCCACATGCATTGATAGATGCGCAAGTAGTTTTTAACGAGAAAAACTACAATTTAAAAAATGAAGTAGTATAATTTATAAGCGGATGATCAATCCAAACGTTTCATTAAGGAAAAATGAAGGCAAAACTTATATCGGTGCACCATTTACATTTTGGGAACTCGGCAGCTTGTTCATATTCCCCTCAATTGATAAAAAAACCATTAGCAACAATTTTGCATTGTATCGGCTAAGTTAACACGCGTTTGCTTTTGACAATGCGTTGCAACTGAGTCCAAAATGTCACAAAAGCACACAAGTATTCCAGCAATTCCATTTATTTCTGAACATCAGCCTGGAATTCATGTGTTCGCTACTGTAAAGGCCTGTGTAATCACGAAAATACGACATTTTGAAAACTGTAAATGGAAGCATAAAAATACTATTATCTCGCATACTTGCAATTCCGGACACCGTATGGATCATAACGAGGCTTTTGACGTTATTTTTTATGTCCTGCCGTATTACCTTACCCACTGAGTCAATGTATGCTAGCAGGAGCAATAGCAAATGCAATCAGATAAGGCATTGGGATTTTGCACCTAGAAGAAACTGGTTCAAGAATTGTGATAACGACAATCAAAAGGCTGATTAGCAGTATTCCATTTTTCATTCACTTCCCTTATATGAGTCTTGATAAACCCTTTTTTCAACGTATTAACTGCTGTTTATTACACCTTCCTTCATATTCCCACAACCCTCTCATTGACTTTAATGAACTGCAATCGACATCTGGAACCGGTGGCATAGTTCAATTAACCTCCTTACCATATAAATGCCCTGATCTGAAGTTAATTTATAGAATGCTAGTCTTCTGAAAACGAGATTTATCAAATACACTTTCATACCTCTGTTTTTGCCGCTTCTGAAAGCATGCCTATGAATTGGAACGATTGCAATCTGAAAGGCCAAATTGGTGTTTACATGTTTCTGTGCAATAAAATGACGTGGGTTCGTAGTTAACACATAAAGATTCATCTTTCGAGCTTCTTAAATATTCATAGTGTACTGACACTGATACTTGCACCGTACTGAGGAGACAGGATAATGAACAATTCTACTATCCCAGTAGATAAGAGAGAGGTCTGAATAGAAAGTCATCATATGCAACTTCACTTTACTAGGGAAGAAATCAAAGTGCCCGCCGTGGTGGCTTAATTCATGGCATAAAAAATGTCATTAAAACCGCCTCTCTGGGTACCAAAATTCAGAAAAAGTTGAACCACTGAAAAACTAAGATCGCATTCTCTTGGCCGAGGATTTCCTTTTTAAATGGTTCTATATTGCAACCATTTGACAGTCACAATAACTTGGATGTGAAGATCACATGGTCACTCAAACCAGCTGTTAACTGCACGAAGGTGGAGAAGTCAGTCATGTCTGCAATGCTGTTTTGTCTGTAGGGCGTTTATTTTTAGAATATATTTTGTTTACTGGTTATAAATCTCTACATGCCTGAAATTGATTTTTCTAGTCTGGCTGCTCTGTGGCGACGCCCATTTTATAATTAAATAATGTATCGGTTACACGGTGCACGTGAGATAATGGGCCAAATAATTTCCTTCTTGTCACAAAAGCTATACAAAACCATTTCATTTATGACATTGTGTTTATATTCGTTGAGGCGATACGTATGATAAATGTGACCGATAAAAATTTGCAATCAGTTATGAAAAATAATTAACAATAACTGATAACAGGGCGATCAACCTTCATATCGGAACAGCAATAAAACTCCACATTATGCATTCAACGGTACATTCATTCGAATAGTCACACTGTGCATTGAAGAGTCTAGTTCACCATGAAACCTACGCGTGTTAACAACACCTGAGCTTTTTATCTCACCAATGTCACCGTTAGCCTCTCGGTTACTCACCTATTAACCGTTATATTTAGATGTTCTCAAACGATTGAGATAAGGCGTTAACAAGAGCACTCAGTATGCCACATAAAGTATGTAAATACAACTGATTTATACAGCAGTGTCTGCACCGAGGAAACTTACCTGTCCGAATAGCTTTTTCTACTGTTTAATGTTGAGAAACTTAAGATCGTTATAACAACTTGTACCACCATGTTAATAAAAGCTCAACCGATGCGCATTTAATACATCACTTTATTTTGACATGCTTGAAATACCTAGATATCTCTGTGCCATTGATGCGAAATAGCTGATGATTCGGACAGTTATCATGTTCTGAATATTTTTTGTCTTTTCCGAATATCTTTTCAAGTAGCGCACAAGGCTTCTCAATCGATGCATAAGTGACATTTTTGTAACGTCTATAATCATTATCGGTCTTTATTATTTTTGATAATACCAACTCCGCGTGTTCAACCCCGGGATTTGTGCCTCTGTTTCAGTGCAGGCATATTAATTTGGGATAAGTTGTTACTTTGTAACCCCTTAGAATATTACTGGCTGCCCGTTGGCAGTTTAATGAATTTCACCCGTTAATCTCGTTGTGAGGAAGGGACGTCGGCCAAAAATTAAATATCAAATTTAAGAAAACATATGCGTATTAATAAAAAGCCTCCAGACATTTTTCGCTCATGTATCCGCTGCTGCGTCGTGAAGAAGCGATGGGTATACCTTTTCAGTGAGTTACACGGCGTGACTTACGTGGTTCCTTTTATATGAAATGCAGAGACTAATCAAGCTATTACTTTAAAAAATGTTAAGTGGGACTGGAGTTACGAGCTTGCGATGTGGACAAATGTAAGGTCAGCATGCGTCACCTGGATTTAGTGTCTAGCTATTGTCGGCTGTGCTTATTTGTATTTGAAATTTAAAATTTTGTATGTGGCTGCTGAATGAAAATGACTTTTGATTTATGCCTCATCGGCATGCATGGAATTCACGACGTTTCGGAAATCTTTGATGGGCAGACGACAACTATCTTTTATTCTGACAGACACATTTCTGTCCTGCCCTCCATCGTGTTCATACCTATGGTTGGGATTGGCTGGCTGGTACAGATTGATGCGCCATACAGGCCGATTGCCTGGTAACGTACTGCTAAGATTATGTTATCCTTTCGAAACCCCAGACAAGTAGTTAACATTATGCATTATTCATTATATTTTGTTATTTCTTTGTAAACTTTGAGCACTTACGTGGATTTTAACTTTCAAACCATTGCACAACAATGTAAAAATAATACAGTTTCACATCTAATAGATGGACGATTTAGCCCAAAGGTGTTAATGAACAATTTACCTGGTACTATTTATCAATGATAAAAACAAATACAAGTAACATTCCCTTGTTAGTTTCATACAGTGTGAGGAAACGTTTTGAATGAATGAACGGTTATCAGTCGCAAACTGGCACTTCGTCATTTAAATAGTTCTGCAATACTAATTAAATCTTAATATCAGTTTAAAACTGATCGCACATAGTTAAATAAGCATTCCCTTGCTTAGAAGTGTCAACGTTTTAAAAAAAGTGGCATACTCCGATAATTTGCTTAATCACTGTAACCGTTTGTTTATATTACGAAAACATTCCGCTGCCCAATTTGTTTGGAAAAATGGTGAATAAATGACGATTTTTAAAGTTTTGGAGCTATTATTTATAAACTTTTTGAAATTTATGCGATTTTGTGCACGTTATACCCATGTTGTAATAAGCCCTACAGGAATTTAATTTTAAGAGAGATTGTTCCGTGTAGGATGTGATGCAGCATTCCACCCTGGGCCAAATCCGCAAAAAACGATAAAATAACACAAGAAACATCACTTATATTATGCATTTCATAAGATTGCTACTATAAAAAGTATATGGCATAACAAAATGCAGTCAAACTGTTCGTGATCATTGGGGCAGAAATGTTTTCGGTTCTCACCCTTGCTCATCATCAGGTAATGCTGCAGAAATCTAAACTAGCGGCATTAGGTTAAACATGGTTTGTAGTACACAGTGGCCAGGAGAACAAATGCACGCCATTATTAGAATTGAATGTTTAAATCGCTGGGGATTGTATTTGATGCGATCATGGCTTCTCCGAATGCTCTAAAGTGGTTTATGACCGTGATTTTATTATCATTATCATTAGAGTATTTTATAATTTTTTAACAATTGGGGCAAAGACTTTAATCAAAATCTGCCAAAATCGACTACTAGTTAATTGTACCTTGAAGTCATCTGGTAGATTGATTGCTAAGGAAAGCCTGCTTGAGCTGTCAGCTTAATAAATCAGAATTGGTGGATTCCATACGTTGCAGTAAGCAGGGCAGGTATTTTGACCCAAGTGTGATTCAACTCATGGCTCCCATCGGGGCCTCATAGCTCAGTTGTCTACAACGTTGACCTTGCTGGTGTGGATTCAAATCCCACAGAGTCTGCCAAATTTTTCAGCAGTGGGTCAAAAGAATAAAACGCACATTCTTATCTTCACTGGTCGTTTTCATTAAGACTTGGCCCTCAACACGATGGGAGACAGAGGAGAAGTTTGGGGTTGTCCAATTTCATTTTAATGCTTACTTCCATCATTCATAATAAATTGTACCTTCCGAGACACTACGACTAGAACAAACTGTCTACCCGAAATGTTTATCAATAGAAGAAACGACCATATTGCAATCCAAACTCCTTGGTCAAACCATTTTTGGACATGGAAAATGTGACAATTTAGGCAGTCAGCACTCTCATGTTTTGTGGGGCATCTTTTAATTTTCACGTGCTGTAGGCTAACGTCGTCACCTCCACTTCACACTGTCGTGCAATTTTACTTCTCGCATGATTTTTGTGAGTAACATGCACATTCATGACTGTGGAATCGACCGTGATATCAGCCCACCTGATTATGTTTTGACCGTCGCGTTCAACGATGGCCGTCGTATGCTCCACAGAAGCGTGCTTCGTGCAGCTTCGCCATCACTCCCCCAACCCACTTGAGCTCGGTGCCATTACACAGTCACGAAAACCGGAGGCAGGAGAGGACACAGGTGGCTGGCGCGGCCGGAGCCGCCCTTGGGTTGCCACCACAACTGGCTCGGATACCCCAGAGTGGTAGTGCCATAAAGGCCAAATTAGGATGCAGGCATTGCAGGCTGCTTTTCAGTCAATCAGTCTGCCAGTCCACACAAAAGACACATGGGGCTTACAATGTGGTCTGATTTATCCAGTCAGTTGGCAATCTTTAATACCACTGCTTTAAGTGCACTTTGCTAGGTTCAAGCACGTCTGATTGTGTTAAGTGAGGAAAAATCACCGATCAGTCGTCGACACTTTCTACGCTACCCCAAAATCAGACCGATTTCCGACCTGGTCAGTTGTCTGAGGCAGATGTAGGCGCAGTCGCTTGTGACCTCTTCTACGCGTACTACGTACACGATTCGCCCTCAAAACAAGAGGGTTGAACGGCCCACATCTCATATGTGTTAGATAGCCAGAGGTCAGGTAAAGCAAGAAGCCATCTCAGCTTGATCTTCCGACCGCCAATCAGCCACTCTACACAAAACACACTGCCGTTATCGTTATAGCCAACGAGACTGTGGGGACATGGCACTCACGGATATGCAGCTTGGTATGTCTCGACCCAAGCGTTGCAGTCACCAAGGAATCTCAATTTTTCCACCTGCGGAACAGTCAACAGGAGTGCGTGAAGATCCTCGTAGAATTTGTCTGTCGCAGCATCAGTGGTCACCAGTTGATAGCCCTAGGTGCTGATGATGGTGGCGAGATTATCTCCCCGAAGAGACAAGTGGACGGCCATCAGGTAATATGGAATGGACGTTCAAACAGTCCGAAATTCTGGACTCGGTATGTGGACGATACCTTTGTCATCATCAAGCGGGATATGGTTAAGGAATTTCATGACAGCCTGAATTCTATTTTCCCTGACATCCAGTTTACAATGGAGGTGGAAGTCAACAACCAGCTGCCATTCCTAGACGTTCTGGTCCATCGAAAACCCTGCGGGAACCTTAAAACGACGGTGTATAGGAAGGTCACCAGTACCCGCCAAATCCTCAGCTACCATAGCAAACATCCGTCGTGTCACAAAACGCAGTTGTGTTCGAACGCTATACAAAGGGCTGAAACACACTGCAGCGAGCCAGGCGAAGAAAGGCAGAACTTCGATACCTCCAACGCCTCTTCATGGCCAACGGGTATCCCCACAGCTTCATCGAACGTAGCAGACAGTGCAGGCAAATCCGACGGCCAGCGACCGAACAGCCAAAAGATATGGCGAGCGTTGCCATACATTGACGGTGTTTCGGAGGCGGTCTCCCATCTCCTAAGACCGATGGGGATCGGCATCGCCCACCGGCCGGAGTGAACCATTCGACATCTGGTTATGAGGGCCTAAGGCCCCCCTGCCCCGAGGTGGAAACCACAAACGTCATATATCGGGTTCAATGCAATTCCTGCGCAGTCAACTACATTGGAGAAACCGGGAAACGTCTGCAAACCCGGGTCGGAGAACACATGAGGGCGGTAAGAGAATGGACCCGCTGTCTTTGGTGGCTGACCATTGCGCAGACTCTGGACACACGTTCGCCTTCCAGAATGCTGAAATTCTTGGTCGGGGAAGTGACCGTGGCAAGGGAAACCATCGAGGCTTGGCACACGGGAACAACCTCCATCAATCGTTGTGTGACGCTTCCTACGGCCTACCAAGCCCTCGGACGCAGCTCAATGATCGAAAGAGCCAACGTGAACATGGGCCTAACGTGCATCCGAACATGGGTGAGTCCATGGCGGACACGCACGCAATCGCAAACACAACCCAGACCCGACGAAGGAACATTTATCGCCTCGGCCAGCTCAACCACTTATCCGGCAGGTGCGAATACACACGGAGGTGCGATCGCAACCAAGATTAACAGCCTGGGGCGGCAGCTTCGGTCGATGAGGGTACTGACGACTACTGCCAACGTGCGAACTCCGGCCCCCGACCAGATTGAGAACCAGCCATCATCCGCCTCCCCAGTCCACCACGGACTCAGTGAACAGGCAAAGGATGATCGCCAAGAATGAAACACCACCATGCTCATCAAGCAGCAAGATGACTGAGAATCTCCACCCCAACCGGCCCCTCTCTACGCAAATTCAAAAACCTTAGTAATCCCTGTATTAGCCGAAATTTTTACCACCTATAAATACTGTGAGGCGCGGTACAAAATTTACCTCCGACGATGAAATCTTGTTTGATTTTTGAAACGTCAGGGACAATAAAACCATGGTTCCCGTGATCGCCTCTTTCTTCTCATGTATATATATATATGTATATAGATGAAAGTGTGGGGCTCACCGATCTGCTTAAGGAACATGCATGTTCCGTTGTGCCCTGGAGCTCAGACTAGAGCCCTCGCAGGCGGTCGCATAATGACGTGAAGCATATGATGAAATGAAACCGACAAAGACAAGGGAGACCGGAATGGCCATTTCTGGCTTATTAGTCTTCATCAGCCACTCATACCCAATCCCAAGTGTGGCACACTTGGGTTTCGAACCACGACTTTTGGTTTTTGAGTCGAACGCTCTACCATTGAGCCTGCAGTGACCTCATCCGTAGTAAAAACGGTGTTTTATTAACCGCAACTCAGTTTTCCAGTGCACAAGAAACTTCCCGTGCTTATGCAGGTCTCGTTCAAATAGGCACAAACCTTTGTTTATAAGGAGTACTGCGGACCTCGTCTTTGCTGAAAAATGTTAATGCTGAAGACGTTTCATATTTTTGTCAAGCCATATGAACAAACGACATCAGGTTCCTTTTTCTCCTGAAAGGAGCTGCCAACACCAAACAAACATTATCCTCCTTTGCAATGTTAAGTGGCTCGTACCTTGCTTTCAAATCACTATATTGTATTCCCAAAAGAAAGTTTCTGATGAACGCATTGCCTGCAGCCTCTTTTGTCCATGGAAATGTTGTTAACGTCACTTCCATTAATTTTTAAAACATTATGGACGCTTTATCAGCTTAGACACTGCCGTAAGAGTTGAAAACAATAGGAATCATGGGCGATTGCCATTAGTTAATCCGTACAAAGCTCCCTTGATATTATATTGGTCTCTAAAAATATTTCCATCATCCTACACACAGTCAATCTTTGCATTCACTTTTTAGACCCCTCCTTTTAAACCTGCATCGCTAACTCTTGACAACCTTGATACGTTTCTCCGATTTTGCAACCCCGACGATAGTTGCCAGGTTTTTTTGGTGATCGATGCGGGTTTTAATGGTTTCGCCTCCTTGGTGGTGGACTATGCCGTCAGCAAGCTCGCCTCTTGAGTATGATCTCGTGACCTCTACTATCCCCTCTTCGTTTCGACACTGTTGTCTACGATGAGTTCCTCCTCTCTCACCTCCCTTGGTGTTTATAAACAGTAGCTCTGACTGCTATATTATCTCTTACCCGACCAGGTGCGTTCCGAAACCCCATACGTTGTCAGCAACATCACAATACAATCAAATTGCATTAAGCTATTAATTTTTAGTGAAGCAGTTTTTTCTCCTTGTTTTTTTAAATTGGCAGCTCGCCGAACTCCGCCTCCGATTTAACCCTAGAAGTTTATTTTTACTGCTTCTTTTCCAGTTCACCGTATATGCCAAAGATTGTTGACTTTTTTAAAAAAATGGCAAATCGTTATGAATCGGATATGTTTACCATACTACTCATTTCTGCTGTTCATATGGATGCTCACATAAAGCAGCAATCATCCAATTTGTATTTTTTTAAAGCACGATACAAAAGTTTGTAATGATGGGGCCCCCTAGGCCTTAAATTTACAAATTATTTATTTATAGAGAGCAAACATATGCAGGTCAGCAAGTCTTCTGTGAAGGATATATATCAAATGCATTGTCATTGTTCTCTTTTTGCCGTTTCTGAAAGCACTGCTACGAAATGGTTCATCTGAAATCTGAAAGGCCAAATTTGTGTTATCATTTTCTTATGCAATTAAATGAATTGGGCCCGTTGTGAACACAACAAGATGCATCTTTCGAGCTTCTGCAATTTTTTATAGTGTAATGACTTTGATACTTCAACCGTTCCGAGGAGACAGGATGATGAACAATTCTCCTATCCCAGAAGATGAGAGGGAGGACTGAAAAGAAATTCGTCACATGAAACTACAATTTTTCATGTAATAAATCGGAGTGACCGCCGTTGTGGGTTCATTAATGGCAGGAAAATGTCATTTCAACCTCCATTCTGGGTCGCGAACTTGCAAGGAAGTTGGACAACTGCAAGAAATCTAAGATTGCATTCTCTTGGCCAACGACTTAATTTTTAAATGGTTCCATATTGCAACCAGTTAACAGTCACAATAACTTAGGTGTGTCGAGCACATTGTAACTCAAACGAGCAGTGAACTGCACGAAGGTGCACAAGTCAGTCATGTCTGCATTGCTGTTTTGTCTGTAGGGCGTTTATTTTAGAATATATTTTGTTTACTGGTTATGAATCTCATACATGCCAAAATATCGAGGCCTATAGAATACAAATTGATTTTACTTGTCTGGCTGCTCTGCAATGTCGCCCATTTAATAACTAAAATAATGTATCTGTTTCTTGTTGCATGTGAGATAATGGGTAAAATAATTTCCTTTTTGTTACCAAAGCTATAAAAAACCCTTTTAATTATGTTATTGTGTCTATATTCGTGTAGGCATCACATATGATAAATGTGACCGATATAAATTTCCAAGCAGTTATGACTAAGTTTTAACAATTACTGATAACAGGGCAATCTACCTTCATATCTTAAGTGCAAGAACAATTCAGATTAGGCATTTTGCTGTGCATTGTTTCGACTAGTCGCACTGAGCGTTCACCATAAAACGTACGCGTGTTAACAACACCAGAACTTTTTAACGCACCAACGTCACTGTTACCC
The DNA here is from genome assembly GCA_017591395.1 of Schistocephalus solidus. NCBI lineage: Eukaryota > Metazoa > Platyhelminthes > Cestoda > Diphyllobothriidea > Diphyllobothriidae > Schistocephalus > Schistocephalus solidus. The sequence goes on from WEDG01008237.1 coordinate 19,809, forward strand.
TCTTGGTTACTCACATCGTAACTGAAATAGTTAGATTTTATTATTCGATTCAGATAAGGCGTCAACAATAGCACGCAGTATGCCACATAAAGTATCAAATTACCACTGATTTATACAGCAGTGTCTGCACCGAGGAAATTTACCTGCCCGAATAATTTTTCTATTGTTTATTGTTGAGGAACTTTAGATCGTTAAAAAAACTTCAACCACCTTATTCCTACAAGCTTAACTGATATGCAGTTAAAACATAACTTTATTTTGACATGCTTGAAATACATCGATATTGCTTTGAAGCTGATGCCAAAGGGCTGATTATATTGACAGTTATCATGTTCTGGCTGGTTTTTATCATTTCTGAATTTCTGCGAGAGAGGCGTACAATACGTCTTAATCGATTCGTCGATTGATTAATCAACCACATTTTTGTATCATCCACAATCATTATCGGTTTTTCTTATTGAGGATAATAACAACCCCGCGTGCTCATTTCAAGATGTGTGCCTCTGTTTTAGCATGTTAAATTCTAACCCCTAAGTATACTTTTGGCTGCCCTTTGACAGTTAAATGCATTTAACGCGTTTATCTATTTGTGAGGAAAAGACGTCAGCCAAAAATTTCATATCAAATTTCAGAAAACATATGTGTTTAACTTAAATACGTCCAAACATTTTTCGCTCAAGAAGAAACGATGGCTTTATTTTTTCAGTAAGTCACACAGCATCAAATGCAGAGACTTATTAAGCTTTTACTTTTAGAAATTTTAAGTGTGGGACATGGAGTAACGTGCCTTGATGTGAAAAATAGTATGGTCAGCGTGCGTCACCTGAATTTAGTTTCTAGCTATTGTCAGCTGTTCCTAGTTGTATTTCAAATGGAGAATTGGATATGTGGCTGCCGAATAAAAATGACTATTGTTTTATGCCTCATCTACATGTATGGTATTCACGACGTTGCGGACAATCTTTGATGGGCAGACCACAACGATCTTTTTTGCTAATAAACATTTTTCTCTCTTGCGTTCATTGTATTCATACCTGTAGTTGGGATTGGCTGGCTGGTAAAGATTGAAACGTCATGCATGCCGGTTGCTGGGCAACGTAATCCTTAGATATCGAAATCATTTCGACACTCCAGAAAAGTAGGGGAATTCGGGCATTATTAATTATTTTTTTGTAATTTTTTTAGATACTTAACAGTTAAATTGCTTTTGTTTTTGAAAACATTACAAAACACCAGTTAAAAATAAGGCATTTCCACATCCAATATATAGATGATTTAGCAAAAAGTTGTTAACTTATACTTGCCCTGTAACTATTGTTCAATTGCAAAAGATAATACAATTAACATTCCCCTGTAAGTGTCATACAGTAGTTGAGGAAACTTTAGAATAGAATGAATGGTTATCAGTCTCCAACTGGCATTTATACATGTACGAAAGGTCTAAAATAATAACAAGAAACCTTATATGAATTGACAACACAAAGCACATAGTAAAATACGTCTAACCTTGCTTAGAAATGCCAACTTTTTAAAACAGTGGCATTTCCCGATAATTTGCTAAATCACTGTAACAGTGACTAATAAATATATATAAAATTATAAGATAATATCTAACGCATCATAGTTTTTTATATTACAAGAACATCCATTTTTCTAACTTTCTTTGAAAAAAACGTTGAATAATTCACTTTTTCAAAGTGTTCAAGCGATTATCTTTAAATTTATAATTCACTCTACATATTTATCAAAACATTTTTAGATATTCACCTCCACAGTTTCCTTTACCTCTTTTGTTTGCGTGCCCTATTTTAAGGGAAGTAAAACAAAATACTGGTAAACCCCTTAATTGCTGCCTTCTACGGCAGAATCTTCAGATTGTGCAAACATTAATATTAGATATGAATGCTTTACTTGTTTCTGGAAGACAATTTATTCGCTTCACTTGCATTTATCTGATTTTCAATTACCTAAGGTCATGTTAAAAATGGATTAATTTGAAACCTTTCTTACTTATATTAATGCCTTTATATGCCACAGCGAACAAAATAAAGGTTTTGTTCTGCGATAATAAACAGCATACAAAATTAATGGTATGACATCTTACCTCCGATTTTGCCCAAATCCTACCTGATCACCTTTAATATACAGGGATAAATATGAAGTTTTGTTTTAGAAAGGAGCTTTCCGAGTACCATGTCTACTCAAAGCCCACAGTATTAAAACTAAATGTACGCTAAAATATCACAGAAATGTCGATCACACCTTGCATGAGTTCAGTTGTCTACTTAAAATGAAATGTTCCTTTTCTTTCGATTCACAAGATCATTTTTTTCAAGTCAGTTTTATTAAGGGAAATATAGGCGAAGCCTTTGAGCTCCCTTTTGATGTCAGTGACACTGTAAATTAAAAAAGACTGACATAATGGACGTTGGACAAAGGGCCTTAATCACTCTGTTGGAGAAGAAGAACCTTCTTGTGTCGAGTCTTGCACCTGTCACACGTAGTTTAATGGGATGCCCTCACAAAGCAGTGGTAGTGGCCAGCTCAAAGAAGTCGCCAGATGCAAGGCAACAATCCTGAAGCCGCAGCATTCGAAAGGCTTGTATAAGGTCGCCGCGTAGCTGTCTATAGTCCAGAGGAAACAGATCAAGTTTAGACAATCGTGTCTCGTAAGGCAGATTTGACCTTGTACAAGCTTGGTTGCACGTCTTTGGACCTTCTCAAGGGTGTTGTGGTCTTTGACAGACCATGGTCTCCAGGTTTCTATGGCAAATTCCAATTGTGGTTGCACGAACATCCCGAAGACCTTATTAAAGCACTCTTTGTCGAACTTTGCAAACGCTTGCTTTATTAGATACAGATTTTGCTACTTTTTAGCAATGGAACGATGGCTTCAGTGTGGGTGTGATCTATACTCCTAGATCTTTCTGAGCCTCTACCTCTGGTAGCGGTGTATTGTCCAGATAGTAAATTCTCTGGTGCCCGGAGCTGGTTTTGCCGAATCGCAGAATATTGCACTTGGTAGCATTGAATGGGAGGAGCCAGTTGTGCGACCATTCCTCGAGTCGATGCAAGTTCGCCTGTAGAATTTCTTCATCAGCTGCGTTGTGGATGACCTTCCAAAGCTTTATATTGTCAGCAAACATGGCGGTGTCACAGTCCAAGCCAGTTAAAAAGTCATCAATGTATATAAGGAAGAGGATAGGGCCAAGGACGGAGCCCTGAGGAACCCCACTCTCAACCGCCACCTCCGCCGATTGTTGATCGCTAAGACGGACAATCTGAGATCGCCCAATCAAGAAGTTTTCGATCCACTTCAAAAGCTTGCCCCTTACCCCAATACGGTTGAGTTTGTATAGGAGACGTTGGTGAGGCACGCTATCAAAGGCCTTCTTGAAGTCTATGTACACTGCGTGCACTAAATTTCCTTCATCGACCGCTGGGGTCCATCGTTCCAGACAGTAGAGCAAATTAGTTAAACAGGACCTTCCTCTGCGGAATCCCTGCTGCGCTTCAGAGAGAAGATGATGTCGCTCCAGAAACTGCATTAGTTCACGTTTGATGCTACGCTCTATAATCTTGCAACATATGGAGGTGAGAATTACCGGCCTGTATTTATTTGCGAAAGCCCGGCTGCCACTTTTATGTATTGGGGAAATCCACGCGGTCTTCCAATCGGGTGGCAATCTGCCTGCAGCGAGGGAGGCTTGGAAGAGTAGACACAAGGGTTCTGCCAACTCTATGGCCAACTCCTTCAACAACTTTCCCGGTATTACATCAGGACCTGGCGATTTGGTTTCGTCCAGCTTTAGCAGTTCCAGCAGAACAATAGGTTCTGTTATGACCACTGAGTCAATTGTCGGGACCTCTTCCGCACTATAGTTATCAGCGGTTAGATTGGCTTCTCTCGTAAACCGACTGGAAGAACTCAGATAGATGCTCAGCCTTTTCCTCGTCCTTGCAAAGTTCGACATCTTCATCTGTTTTTAACAACGGAATGGGGTCTTTATTTCGAGTGCACTGCCTAAGGTAGTTGTAGAATAGCTTCGAGTTTTCTGCTGCACGGTTTATCAAGTTACTCTCAAAACTTTGGCGGGCTTTATAAACCAGGCCTTTTAACCTGTTCCTCTGCGTTTTATACTTCGTCAGCGATTTAGCGGTCTTTTCCCTGAGATAAATTTGCCATAGCTTTCGCTTGCGGTTTACTTCACTCTTCAGTGTGTTCGTTAGCCACTGGGGCCTGTTTTTGATCTTTTTTTCGAATTAGGACAGTAGTTGGTGATAAGGCCTTGTAATACGGCCTTAAATTGCAACCAATCCTCGAAATTACACCCGGTGAAGGTTTCATTCCAATCTAAATGGTGCACATCAATTTTCATTTGGGTAAAGTTTCCACGCCATAGGTTGCGTTTGACTGTGATGCTTCGATCGGGGACAGAGAAGAGTGAATATTCCCATTGTAGGACTACGTGATCACTTTTGCCCAGCGGGGATAGACAGTTCACAACATCTACGCTGTCAGGCGCCTTTGTCAATACAAGGTCCAAGCAATTAGCTTGTTGCCCCTCGCGTAGTCTGGTCGGAGACAGGACGTATGGAGTTAGGAAGCGTTTGTATATAGCTTCTAGGATGCGGCGATCGAAGTTTAATTCCGAGCCTGGTGCCGATCACAGTTCTAAAATATACAGTGTGATTTAGCTTTTTGAAATCTCCCTCTCCTTCTCCTTTTTATCCTTCTCCACCTTTGAAATAAATTCTGACGGAGAGGAAAACGTAAAGGTGTTTTTCTTATTAATTAAATATAATAGCATGTTTTTTTTAAATAAACAGATAAATAACCACTTTTAATTGACAGACCAGGATGTGACTAGAAAATTAATGCATTTCCCATTCGATGCTTGTTTCTTAAGTTGATAGAGCCAGATGCGCTGGAATTTGTTATGTTAAGTCCAATTGCGTTTGGCTTTTGAAAATAACAAAGTTAATGTTTCATTATTCATGAAATCATGATTTTTATTTGCTAAAATCAGCATGAGAAAGGATTAATGAACAGCAACAGTCATCTTCGAAACTGTCTGTATTTTCTCTTGCTATCTCAGGGGCGATTTCCAAAGTGAAATGGTCATTGCAATTTATCTTTGATATCTATTCCAAACAATTCACATTCTAGCAGGGGATTAACTGAATAGTTCAAGTGATTTTGAAATCAATAGTTGGCCAACTGCCAATCTAAATTTGCCCGAATAACTATGCGTTCTCTGGTTAGCAACCAATCTTGTCCCTTACCAGTCTGTGCGCTTGTGAGTGTCTTAAAAACGGTTGGTTACTTCACCAATTCTTCTGCTATATATAACATTATATTTCCTGTTCCACAATCATAGAAAAGATTTAAGGCGCTCTGGAATCGAAACTCTGTCTCATCTTCTGTAGTGACTTCAATTCCGTTGATTGCTGCTCACAACATGCTCTTCAAACTGTTTTTTTATTTTAAGACTAACTGCCGCATACACTCTAATCGCACATGAAAATCAGTCAAATCCGAACGAGAGTCAATCGAAAATTAAAAAAGTGAAGTTTTTTACGAGCATCATATTTCTCCGCAACATGGAAACATGCACGTCATCGTGGAAAGCAGTCAGACAGACGCAATCAATGTCGTCGAGCCTGGAACGCAGAATGAGTTCGCGGAAACGTATTTCAATGTCCATCAACTCAATTCCTCTACTGCCGGTAAGCACTTGCATACAAATTAACTGATGGATTTTAAAGAATAATTGACACTTGATATACAACTGAACGGGTAAATCCTAGCCTTAGAGTACATGCAAAACTATAGAAAGAATAGTGAAAGGTTTTTTTTAATCCAGCGCTCATATTTCAAATACTGAAAATAATAAATGCATGAATATCCCTTGAAGTTTTGTGTACTGTCAGCAAGTCTTCAAATAGATGTATATTTTTATGCACAGGTTAACACATACTCACAAAGCTAGCAGCAGGAACTGACTTGACTAACGTTCCATATCAATGTCATCTGTGATAATGTCGCCTGAAACAGTGAGTATTCATCAGGGCCAAAGTGCGCGTAGGGGATGTTTGCAAGAATCTGCATGCCAAATTTGCAATAAACAGGAGGAAGCTGAAGAAACTGATTCAATAGTGATGGTCATTGTAGGCCTTCGCGGTAGGCATTTTGGATTTATACTTTTTTATCCAGATTGCAACGCCTTCAAGATAAATCTTGCACATGTCGGAACCATCGAATGCATCGTAAACTTACTTGGGCTTACGAAAATTACGAATATTGGCATACGTTTTGACAGAATAATCGTTAATACCGTTTCTTGCCATGCCTTTTAAGATGAAGATTTAAATAGCATCAAACCTTACCAATATCTACAATGGATATCGGAACAGTATCCTGCAATATTGACCTGCATGTTTGCGAAAGCCTGCGCAGCCATTTTTCGTTATCAGATAACGTTCATGAAAAATGATTAACCTATTTTTAAGGTACTACACCGTATGTGAACAAGACGGTTTAACGAAAATCGCTTTCAAAGTATAAAGTTCCTATTCTGGGATAATTGCAAATGTGTTTGGACCTTTAATTCTAGGCGAAAATAAATTTCAAATAAAATAACATTCATTAAATACGCGAGTGTTGGTCTCTTTCGAAAGATTAGTTAGCTTTTTGTTAACCGTCTCTCCCTTAACCTGTATAATAAAACTATAGCTACCTCTTAGCACCGAAACCGTAGCTGTCATTACATAAATTCAGTTTTCTCGGCTTATCACCTGAATGCTCCTAAAAGATCAAACATTCTTCAAATGCTTTATCAACGGCTTTTATGAATCTCTCAGATACTGATTTGGAAAAAATGAGTGCTGAATACGCCGACATTGACGGTAAACATTCGCCGACTCAGAATGCTGAAGAATTTGTCAACGAATCCAAACAAATTGAAGCACACACCAAGCCGGAGATCACAAATGAAAACACAAACCGGAGCATTAAATCGTCTAACAGGAAGCGCAGCGGGGTCAGATCATCTTTCCGTGCCGAATGGAATGTAAGCATGGCGCAATTTGTCCGTTTATGAGTTGGTTATCTTCTTAAGCTGCACGTCCTACTGCTGTGACGACCAACTTCATTTGCAACATGTCATCGTGTGATGAGTGGCACTTAACGAAACGGGGCACTTTCTGTGGCACCTATCCATCTCTCTTACTTTTAGCAGCATTAAAATACATGTTTGTGTATGGCAATTAAGCAATTAAGCGGAGGTAGCCGTAAATTGTATATCAAAATAAGCAATTCCATGGTAAGTAAGATGTGCCAAAATGGGGCATGTCGATTGGCTCAGCATAATATGACGTGACGGAAACCCATTTAATCAAAGCTGTGTAAATATTGCGCGCTCCATCGTCTTTTGCGTTAACAATAAAATCTAAGACAAATGTTTCTGTAGAATATTTCTGTGAGTTTCATTTTTCAAAAAGCAGGGTTACTGTTTCAGCTTCATATTCTTCTGTCATACCTTTTTTTCTCACGTACATAACTTTTGCCTTTTTACAAATAATGTGTATATTCTATTTCTCATACTCTGCTGACCATGTTGGACACGGGATAGTGGAACAAAATTCCTCAATGCAGACAAACCAAGGCAGAGAACACGGCGAGCAGTAACGGCTTTAATGAATCACCTCTGGCCATCTGGCATAGTTCCGTATGAAATAGATCCACTCTTCCTTCGTGAGTGCTATCAGTATTTGAAGTAAATATTTTAGCAAAAAAAGTTGAGGTTTCCAAACAACACATCTTTAAACTAGCAGCCTAAAGCTTATTCAATAAATGTTTATGTTTTAGTGCCTATTAGACAGCACTAAGCGTTGGCATGGAATTTCGAAGTTTCAGATATATTAATACTGCTCGGTTAGTTATTCGTATATAAGCATTTCCTTTCTGGCACGTCGTAATTGATGCCTTGTTTGGCCACCTACACATGACAGGTGAACAGGAGCCTTCCTCAATCAATAAGACTTAAATCTAAATTGCAAGGATACTTTGCTGATGAATAGGTTGAGTAATAGGGGTTAGTTAAGGGTAACTTAAGGGTTAGTTTTTAGTTTGAGGATAAGATCAGAATTGGGGTAAGAGTCATGAGTGTACAAAGTATTGAGGTTATTTTCGTCTTCATTGTTGGGTTATGCTTTAGGGAAGTGCCAGTGTTAAGATAAGGGTTATAGTTTGTTTTTAATCTGAGGTTTATTGTTTGGGTTAACACACGGGTATATTCACACATCCTGAAATGTATCATAAGGTAACTATTTTAAGTGTGTGGGTAGGCTAACTTTACGGTTTCCTGTTTGGCAGTGCTGCAGGTTTTCACAACCAACAAGGCCTTCTAGGCACAGAGTTTCCGTAAGCGCCATCTCTAAGTGCTTTATATTATTATGAATACATCTTTTATTTATTACTCGCATTCATTTGATAACCAAACTGAAAGAAATTTGCATTATCGTTCCTAAATTCATCCGTAACCAAAAACGTATCTGCATTTTATTATGCAGTAGTACGCATTGTACTAGGAGAAAGTCCCCGATTCGGTTTAGGCATATATGAAATTGTCCTGTTTTGCGCAGATAATACTATACATTAATGTGCTTCAATAAGATATTTATGTGTAACATTTGTTATTACTTTATACTTACTATACTTTCAATTTGTTTTAATTTGACATAGCCTCATCCAGAGCGATGTTTTTGGACGCAATGCGAAAATGGGAAAGTCTCACATGCCTTTCGTTTGTCGAGCGGGAGCCGCACCATCAGTCTTACATTATATTCACAATAATGAGTTGTGGGTAAGTGCCTTGTTAATTACAGGTTTAACGAGCTGGTGAAATGACAATGGTTTATTACATAAGAGCAACATTCACCGGATAAAAATACAGCGTCGTAGTAGTGAAGAAGCGTGCACGGGTAATGCATCTTTGATGTTGTGGAGTGCCAAATTAAAAAAGACCGCAGTCTGCTTGGATTACAACTGATAATTCAGTAATAATTAACTTGATCTGCCATTTGAAACAACCCATTAAAAAAATGTAAAACAATATTTTACTGATGGTCCCATCCTGACTACGGGGATCTCCTGGATTACAAAGACGTGCATGGAAAACAATTGGGCCATTTACTAAGAAAATTAAGCGTTAATCATAAGCATATACATGTACAAGGCTGTTAATTAGCCACTATTCAAGTTTTAAGAGATGTGTTTGGCCAGATTTTTTGTTTACCCCAAAGATTGCAAGTTCATGTTTTCCATTAAGATCAATAAGAGCTTCAGGTGCATATGTAAACGGTTTAAGTGCGTTTGGATAAATTAAACAAATGCTAATTCTTCAAATTTTAATATTCCTAAACACCATAGCAAATAAGATATTCAAAAAGCACGTTAAAGACATTTAAACATTAAATCAGTAGATTTGTTTCATAATAACCGGCAAGTGCCTGTCCCGCTTAATAGAGTAGATAAATCTACGTTCAACACACTATAATAAGAAGATCGAAGATTTTACTATATAAACCATATTAAAGAGTACAAGACGGCAAGTCGACTACAAAATGTGTGTGCCGAGAAGACGTGAGTAACCCACCTGCTCGCAAAAGCTTTAATTCAAGATATGTACCGTGTCATTGGCCTCACTTAGTCCTTCCTGCAGGTTCCATTAGCCGCTTGAAGCAGTTAATCATTAAATTGATGGTGCGCTGCGCGATAACGCCTTTGGGGCATACATTGTTTTCCAGTCACATTATATTTGCATCACAGATGATCGGCAAAACGTATGCGCTACGTAAAATGGCAGTCGTCCTATGGCTGACTCATCGTTGTGCCTGGATTTCCGCCGGCTCATGTCTTCTTTAGTATGTTTTTTCGTTTAACGCACGCTTTATGGATTGGGCTGATGCCGGAATGTTAGTAAGATTCGGAACGGAACACGATTTCAAGGATAATTATTATGATAAATTATCTCATTGATTACGCTGATGGTGGTTGTGGCTATGTTTACAGGAAGAAGGGATATTGACAGTGTTTGTATTTCAGTAATGGGCTCAGCTTAAACGGACGATAAGCGCACGTTTATTGGTACGCTATATTAACAGAGTTGAGCAATGTAAACGTTATACTACTGTTTTGCAGTCGCTTATACCTGTCGTCCAATCCTGGGCTCCCCTTTATGGAGTACTTCAAAGCTGTTTGCTTTTGCGTTTTAAGATCTGCTCAGCGTTACCACTGGTCCTCATGCGCCCCTCATTTATTTATAAAAGCGGGTCACAGTGGTGTAGTCCAGTCCGTTCCAGAAGTGAAGTGATACTCAATTTAATTTTGTATTCTACTTGCATCATCGATCAATTTATATCAATTTACCTTTGCTGATTTCAGAACGGTATTAAAGATACACGGTGGATCTGCCTAAATTGTCAACGTCCTGTTTACATAGCGAAGGAAAATATTCGCATGACTAATAAGAATTAAGTCTGTGCTTATTAATTTAACCTTTTCACTGCCTTTGTCAGCCTTGGAGATAATGTGACTTTAATTAATACATTTAGCGTTAGAAAGTAAATGAACTCGTACATTTTCGTAAGTTTGCATTGGGTATTGCACATCAGCTGCTTTTTTATTTGGATTCTATTTCCAAAATAATAACTCAATAGTTCAACAGGTTTATAAGACCTACATACCCGCTCCAAATTCCTATGTTTTGGGTTATCTTGATAAACGAAATAAGATCGTGTATCACATTGCATGCTTGTTAACTGTTGCACACTCAATTAGCTGAATGCAATACATAAATTTATTTTTGTGGTGGATAAACATTTGTTCAGGAATATATAGAATAGTAATTCCCATTTAATTTCGCTGGCGCATTCTCTCTCTCTCTATGCTGCCTACACACAGTTTTTTCTCCTTGTGTTTTTCACTTTGAAGTTAACTGCAATATATGGCTTGCAATAAATTTCAGGGTTTATCCTTGAAAATTTATACCCAGCAATTTTTCTTCGCAGTTTAGTTTAGGAGGAAACAAAATGAGACCCTTAGCTAATTAAATTGAATCAGCTGCCATAATTTACGTGGTTTTACCAGAAATTATTCCTTGTTTATATCAGCAGCGGTAGGTATCACTGATTTTCATAATAACAACAACATGCCTGCAGTGGTAATTGAACGAAATGTATGGGTAGTATGTTGATCGTCTCTTTACATTTGCCAAATCAACTTATAGCTTGGACTTATTTTTCTTCTTTCAAATTGATGTCTTTTCCAGAATTGCATTTGGTAATGACGATCATTAGACGAGACAAAATTGGCAATGAATAGACTCTGACAAGCAAACTTTGATTCCTGTGGACCAATTCAATTTCACAATTTCTGCAAATAATGCGGTTGCATTAAACAATAGTTCCGCTTAAACTGGACCTCTTTTTTTGACTCTGCATGGGTAATGACATAGCAGCTAATTCATATGTTGAACATTTGTTGAGATTGCCGATATAATGCTCAGCTTTGGAATGTTTGGCGAAACGATGCCGGCAAATTAAAATAAATCTCTGACGATTAAAGACAGCTTATGGAAGCTTACTCTAACGATACCTATTTGGTAGTGTTGTTGTGTTTTGACTTTATTACCTGAAGACCTGTATAATGAGTTGTATACCCAGCTTTCGGAGGGCAGTCCATTTTATGTTTATGTTGTTGAATTTGAATCAAATAAGGTGCTGTTCATTTGTGGGACGGCAAAGTGACAGGCAACCACAAAAGATTTCTATCGCACCAGACTGTAAGAGTGAAGGAACCGTCCTGCACGAACTTGCACATGCATTGGGATTTTGGCACGAACAAAGCCGACCAGACCGCGATAGTGAGTTCTTCCAATAATATTTTGAGCTAAACATTGGTTTAAAATCATAAGATTTCGCCTCGCATTTCCTTAACGGAAATGCGCTTACATATATATGAACATTAATTTTCATTGATCTTTCAGGTTTTTCATTTGCCAGAAGAGAGTTCATTAAAATATCGGTGTTTTATTTTATTAAAACTAATTTTTATAATGTTTTCAAGAATATATTATCAAATTACTGATAATTTTTTCAATGCCAAATATGTCTAGCGTGCGTACTGTACTTATGTTTTTTTTTGTGAAAAACCAGATTACGTAAATATTTCGTTTGCCAACATTCAACCACACAACCTACACAACTTTGAAAAAAAGACGGAACACGAGGTGGATTCCCTTGGCGAACCCTATGATTACAACTCAATTATGCACTACGACAATTTCGCTTTTACCAAGGACGCAGCTGAGGAAACGCTAACGCCCCTTTCATGCTGTCCTCGACCAAATATTGGCCAGCGTCAAACGCCTAGTGTGGGTGACGTAAAACAGATGAACAGGCTCTACAAATGCCCTTGTATGTGACATTATTATAGCTTAGTTATCACGATATCTTTTGAGTAACTCATAATTCTTTCTTTTGAGCTGCCGGTTCAGGAAATGCCCATTCGCTTACAATTTAATCGTTTAACAAAGGTTTATCAAAAGAGATTTTGAAATATGGCTAGAAACAGTGGTTTTCCATTGAGCAGATGTAACACAAGCACGGTCTGGGTGAATTGCGCGCAAGCCTAGACGGCTAAAGACCTAGTGAGGGTCATTAAACATATATTTTGCAAGATAATAGGGATTGCGAACAATCTTCTTAATTTGTTTTAATGGTAATTTAAATACATTTTCCTTCTCAATGTTTTTAAGGTTGGAATTTTCTACACAAATCTGAAATAATTAAAGATTTACTTATTTTCTATTTCCCACCCAAATCGTTTGTCAACGTTCTGTGCACGATAGCATATCAAATGTTTTTAGCTTGCCAGACGAAAGTAGCCAATGAGCGTCTTAAGTGTGAAATCTCGGCTAAAATAAACATAAATCGCTGCCTTAAAAAACATATCATCAGCAAAACTTTCCTCTGGTACGTGCCCATTCGTCGCTAATCGTGTGCTTTTAGTTCTACCTGCAGTATTCGTCTAAAGTACGCATACCTAAGAAAGATAAAAAATTCTGAAAAATTATGATTAACTTTTATATATTATCATGTAGAAATGTCAGAAAACTTTATTGAAAGTGGAGATCAAGGTAGATGGTGGCGTTGAAAGTCACTTCTTTTCCTTAACACTTCACAAGATAGGTTTTATTTTAATTGCCTGTGTCTTTGTACCATATGTAACTATCTGGAAGTGATAAGGCATCATTTTACACTACCAGGTCGTCGACGTCTACAGAGCAGTCACCTTTATCAGACCTTCTTTATTTAAAGCCTGTGGGCAGACGTTTGTAGAACCTACCGGCCGTTTTTCGTATCCATCAGTGGACGCACTTCATGCGAGCGCAGATGCAACAGACAAAAATATCCAGCTAGAAATGCCAACATATTTACGAAGATCACCTGGGACAGCCTATCCTTCCCAAAGCGAAGGTCAAATACTCAGCGCAACTTCAAGCAACTCACATCCGCTCTACTGTCGCTGGAGAGTATTAGCACGCAGAGGGGAAAGAATTGTCTTTAAATTCCTGCGTATGGGCCTTCTTCCGCCTTCAAATGGAAATAACTGCAGTGAGGAGTATGTTGAAGTTAGGGATGGATATAATTCCACATCCCACCTGATTGGTTAGTTTGATGTTCAACTGTTAATTAGTTCCTTATTTTTCCTCCCAGTATTTGGTATATATTCAAATTAACAGATAATCCAATTATGGTCAAGCTTACAACACACAGATACTCCTTCATTTTATGAAAATTTTGGAATTACATTTTTTTTTCGTATAATTAAGTCGTAATCTAATGCTGCAATTTGCCTTTTTATCAATACCTTTTATATGAACTTATTATCCGAATTTGGTGCAATTCAGAAACCTATATTTTGTCTTTATAAGAAGTATATATTCGTTTTTTTGCTAAGTTGCCAATCATAGTTAATTCAGGTATTAAAATCCATAAACGAATTTCCGAGTGTCTACGTCTGAATGTTAATCTGTTCTGGGATATGAACAAGTAGAAAAAAGAAGCACTGTAATAGAATCTGCTGATTACAGTAAACAACTGAATATATTCTATATTGCTCTCGTTTTGCATATCTCACGATGTCTATTTAACAAAACATTTTTGCTTGTCATGTTTTTATTTCCTCTTAAAATGCAAACAATGAATTTAACACCACGCTTTGAGTCATGGCATCCTTTTGATGTAAAAGTACCTAGACATTAACTTCTGTACATCTAAATGTCTAAATTTCAATTTTTAAATAACAAAACAAATGTCCATAGGTTTAATCTACCTTCTTGTTTGAATAACGTAAAAACACATTTTCTTGAGAAGATCTGACCTTTGTCACATTCAATGAATTCTTTTCCTCGAATTAAACTGATTTTTCCAGCTTATCTCTGAGGGAATACAGCAATTAATAAGGGCCATTGTCTTGATTTTTTAAAAGTCATTACACTACATTAAAATGAGCAAACGTTTTACGAATACCTAACAGACATAATATCACATACGCACTGATGTTAAACCGCATAAAATTGCCTTTATGGAATTCAAATTAATTACGCTCCGTGTAGAAGTTATAATCGGCAGTACATTTAATACTGTATTATCAGTTGCATATGTAGAAACCAAGTGAACCTTTGTTTTGTAGGTCGTTACTGTGGGTCAACTCTCCCAAAAAGAATGGCTACGCGGACAGCAAGGATGTTAATTGAATATTCAAGATTGGCAGGTCAACCTGCTTCTGGATTTAGCATCCTTTACCGAGGTAACCAAACTTAAAAACTAAAACTTTTGCACACCCTCTACATAAGTAACTAGGAATGGGAAGCAAGTTCCATTGATTTTATATAAAAACATTTATCGAAATATTCGCACCACACAGTCCATTCATATGTTCACAGAGCGGACAATTGAAGTATTATTTTAAAAGTATAGTGAAGTCATCTTTATTATTTGGTGTAGAAAAAATTAATTTAGGCAAATTCGGTTAACTAGCATAGGTCTATGCGGACGATGCCTTATCTGAACTTCGTGGATGTTGTGTATGAAGAATGGATGATTTTCTATACCACCGTTTTACTCGACTAGTCGTCAAATGTTTTGAATAATAGTTTTGTAAGTGAATTCAATGAATTTGATACAAATACAATGGAAAATAGAGATTCTACATGTTGGAAAATAAAAAAGAATCAAAATATATCTTACACGAGAAAGGTTGTATATTAAACAAGTTAAACAGCACGTAATATATCGCAAATATATACATGCATCATATGACAAACAGATTGTGCAAAATATAGCATTAGACGTTGTTTTCAACGATTTGGTTATTGTATCCCTCCCCAGGATGTGCAGCCAAACACTGACAGCCAGAACTGACCGTCATATATTGGAAGTATAACATATGCAATAGCTCATCCTTGTAGTCAACACTATCCACATTTCTCTTTTGTCCTTCTGAACAAACTAGAATTCATATCTACGTTAAGTTTTTTATCTGTTGTGTCTGACGGTTCTTTGGATTTATTCAATGGGCGACAAAATGGATGTCACACAGTGTCGTTTGATTGTAATCGTCTCTGTTTCACAGGCCTAAAATTAAAAAAATGTATTTAACAACCTTCAATACTTGAATATTTTGTATGTTGGATTTATTCGTTCTGGACACTTAACGCTGCGGGCCGGAAGTCTGTAAGTGGACGGGAGAACTATCTTCCCTGGACTGCGAAGCAAACTGCAATGACTACTTCTTTATGCGGCCTTTATTACAGTCACACACAGCTGGGATTCTAGTACCAGCCCTGTTTTGTGTCCTTTTTATGGTGGATAACAGTTGGGGCATGCACCTCGTCCTATCTTCAGTCTACTTGACACTGTTTTGACGCTGGGCCCAGAAACAAAGTGCGGTGGAGAGTTAAAGAAGATGAAGTTCAAGTTGTTTGTCCATATAATCCAGCGCAAGTCTTCGTCCCTGTACTAAAATGCTTTGGAACACATAGTAAATATCGTTGGGCTAAAACAGTGGAATTTTCATGTTTTCCTACAAGTAAACAAGGGGAAGCTTCGATGGACGAACTTGGCAGCCACAATAGGGCCCCCCAAATTCATTTCTTAGAATACCCACCCCTACAAAACGCCAGATATACGTGTGTGATGACACGCCTATCACAAGCTCCCCAGCATCAGTCACCCGGGTATTCTGAATTCTTGGCACTGGACGCCGATCGGACATTAAGATAAGTTTACGTTAGACGATGCTTAAGTCTCATATCACTTTGATCTGATTCACTTTCATGTCACCAGTTTGTTTTGATGCACATGGTGACCAATGTCGGATATATCAGGAGTTGCAGTTGGAGGTCATGAAAACCCTATAAATGTACACGTTTTACTATATAGCTGCAAGAATTTCATATCAGTGGAAGGCAAAATTCCCATGCAGTGAGTTATGATACGTGTTTTAAATAAAGCTGCACTTATGTTGTAAATTTCAAATTCCTTTATTTGCTTGACTAGTCGTCTGTGGGGCCAAAATGAAGGGGAACAAAGGCAACATCTCCAGCCTTGGCTACCCGGGGAACTATCCTGCGAACAAGACATGCCTTTGGACAATTACAGTTCCCAAAGGATACTCCTGTTCTCCTCACTTTTGAAACTTTTGATGTAAGCAGCAATCTAAGAAATACAGGAAAACTTCGTGGTCAGACAGAATGAATCAGGATGGCTCGCAGTTTCAGTTTATCACTAAAAAATGACTTTATTTCTGTCTGATAAAAAGTGCCCGAATATGGTCTATGGAATTTCATAAACAGTGATTAACTGGATGGCGTTAGCGAAGGAGGGCAATTCAGTGTCACCTTCAACGATTTGGCAATTCTTAATTTTTAAAATTTTTCTGAATCTCCCGTCTATTGGCCGCACCTCTGCAGGCGTGATTTGCTTCAAACTTATCGTTAACGCATACAGACTACAAAAAATCACAAGCTTATATTATGCTCAGGTCGAATAGAATAAACCTATGAACGCCGATGAAAGAAACTGGAATTATAATATATTTTACTTCTCTAGATCAAACATCACGTAACCTATTAAATTGGGATGTGAAAGATATTGGCAAGCATTTGAAGATGTCTTAGAGTTTTTACTTCCATTACGCATGTTTTCTAAATTAAGAACATACGTGTCTTCATTGTGCGAATATCCGATGAAATGCATCTGCAGGTTAATGAATTTAAATATCCGGTGAGACTAACTGCGCAGGTGTTGAGAATGTTGATTGGATGAAATGAGAGACCGTAATGGTGTGTACGATCTCGTTACCAACATATCTGGATGAGTAGAATATGCTTCTTGTACTGAAACTTTGTCTAACGTGTGCTAATTACCAGAGGTAACGACAAGTTCATTTGACTCTTACGTGCCAAAGGTAAATATAATGTAGGGAGGCTGATTGCTAATTAAGGCGTCTCAGCACCTTGTCCAGATATAATTCATTTGGTTATTGCTTAAGAAGTTGATTAATTTGAAAATCCTGAGATTACAATTAACTAAGCCAGTTTTGTCCCAGTTAAGTTTGGCTGAACCGCAGGATTAGCACATGCTTCCTGCGTGGATGACGAAACTTTGAAATAAAGTACTCCGAAACCTCATCCGATTATAATATGGATTTAATCTCTGCGTCTTTATATAAGGACGATTGGGTCAGTTTGCCTCATTTTAAGTCCTCTCAAGTAGACTGGTTGTGCATTGCATCCGTTTGATCATAAATCATTACCTTGCCAGTATCACAGCTAGGAGGAGCCTGACTTTATCTAGCAATGTGACTAATAATTTACGTTTCTTTATGAAACCCTCTAATAAACTTGCAAATGGTGTTATACTGATTGTCAAATGCCGCTTTAAAAATATGCCAGCTGTAATCGGATAAAATGACTAACAGCAATTATTTTCCTCAGCTTGAGGATGACACAAAATGCCAATTTGACTACTTACAAGTCTTCGATGGTACTTTAAAATCTTCACCCTTGCTGAAGACGATGTGTGGTGCCAACTTACCAGAGCCAATAACGTCAACGGGGAACACGATGGCATTGCGTTTCGTCAGTGACAATGTAATTCAAAAATTGGGTTTCGCCGCTACGTTTCAAAAGTGTAAGTTCTTGAACTTGACAGAAGCATATAAGACACCTACATAGAGCATAGGGAAGAAGAGAAGCTAAAGGTAAGAAAAGATAAAATGCTATATTTTATCTTAATATTAGAATTATATCTTTAAAAATATTACGTGTCAAATGCTTATTTGGTTCAACCTTATTAGTGGTTCAAAACTGTTAATTTAAATGCCGTTCAGCATTGAAAGATAAATAAAACTAACATGAGCTTGAGATGGCACAAATAAACGTCCGATAAATGCTTACGTTGTTTACTATAATTTTTAATTGACACGCTATTATGCCATGCGGAATTTAATTGAGCAACTGACAATATGTTCTTTTGTCTTTTCATATGAGTGTTTGCTTATAGTTACATCTTCATTAGACTTTATAAACATAAATTGTGATTGAAGTCAAATAATTCAAAGGGTCTGATATGCACACTGCCTATGCTTGGATCCATTTCTGACAAACGTTGTCTCATTTTGAAACTTCAGCTGTTTTTCGAGATAGTTCTAGCTCTTTTTTATTTACCTCTGATTATGTCTTACTGCAAAACTGGTAATTTAAATTGCATAAAGCACATCCAAAAAAGATTTTTGCGTAATTTGCACATAGATGTTCCTTTCGTATTGCCAAATAGGTCAGAAAATTTAGACTCAGGAAGACGAAACGTAACCTCGATCTCAAATACATCATCATTCTGAAGGTCGACGTCCGCGAACGCATGTTTTCGATAATTTCTTGTCTGGCCCTTACACATAATATAGAGGAGGGTAGAGCAGTACGGGTGTAAATAACCAATAACCAGTAAGTGTTGGGGAAATGCGTTGACGGCATTCACACTTCTGGTTCCCACATGAGGCTTAGACCAGAGCGGTTATATCTGAGGGAGAAGAGGGGGACTGGGAGTCACGTGAGATAAGGACGGGAGAGGGAGGTGTTTGAACATTATCTACGTGAAATTTATGAACACGCAGACATGGTTACATCTCGGCCAATGGACGTGGTAGGTGTGAAGCCACATACTGCATTAATTTTCGGCCAAGGCAGATTTAGGACCTGTATGAACGCTTTATGCGAACACAAACTTGCGTTAGCTAGACGTATGACTACTGCCTATGTCGCCTTAAATTTACGCCTGGGGTTAAACAATCAAAAACGTTCGTTCGCAGATCTATACTTCTTGAATCTTTACATGGCCATCATCGCTGAATGGAGTTATCCTCCTTGACTGCAGCATACAGGTTTAAGTATAGGAAGATTTTCTAATTGCAAGAAATTTTTTCCTTAGTTCAAAATACACAGGTTGATCATTGTGCCAAAGTGAATCACGGGTGTGAGCACATCTGCGTAAACTTTAACGGCGGATACAAATGTCTGTGCAACGTTGGTTACAATCGTCTTGCTGACGGAAAATCATGCAAGTGTGAGTTACCTCTAATCTTCTTCTTTCTCCTTAAGTTACGAACCGACCTCGTCTTATTTCCATCCTTTCGAATGAAAAATCCTTTCATTGGCACGCTCTGTCTTTACATTCTTTTATTATAGTATGCTCTAGGAAACCTCCCAGTGGAGAGTTGTACTTGAAAAATTATGCAAATTCCATCGTGGTTCTGTTTTATTGCCTTACAATAGTTGACTGTGGAGGCTACCTTATGGCGGACACCGGTTACATTACCAGTCCTGGCTTCCCGGCCAACTACCCACCAAACAGCAGATGCGTCTGGAAGATTAAAGTCCCCACTGGATTTTCCATCCTTCTCACTTTCCAGCAATTTGATGTAAGTGCTAATGTGTAAATTTTTTAATGCCTCTTAATACAAAGCGCTATGGCTCTGTTTCACTACAGAAACAAAACGACCACAGGCGCAGTTTGCCGACAGAACTAAGTAGCACTTTCACGTATGCCAAACTGTTGGTAGGGACAAAGACTCCGTTCAAAACAAAATGGTGCCTGGTATTTCAATTGCTTTGGTGCCATTGAGGTCTGAATTACATTCCTTAGGTGAGACCCGATTTATCTCATACGACGATACCCTTGCATGTCACGGCTTTCAGCGCACCAGATTTATTCAGGTTCATCGTATTTATTATATGTTGTAATGCCCGCTGAGTTTCCTGTGGCCGTAGACCCATATTCACCAACATTCTCTTCCATCGCCGTGACGCCAGTTAATTCTGAGATATTCAGCGACCGAAATAACAACACAGTGCGTTTGCCTGACCTGGTGCCCTCACAGCATAACAGATTTTCACATAAACGGAGCAGTTGGGAGATCAGATCTGACACTGGTGATGCTGCCATAATAGCCACCTGAAATAAGGATATTCAGCATCTATCTAAGGCACTGGATGGCCACTCGATACCAGCAAAACATCACTGACTTCGAAATCTGAGTTTAATCGGTTAAAGAATGTTCATTTTCATTTTGGAAACTTTGGAGGTTCTGTACATGTGCATTGTGGATCAGACGTTCTAAAATCGTGGAGTTTTAACTGTGGTTTTTTGTTTTAAATTTGAAAAACGCTGTTCCATTCTGCCCTGCACTATT
Source organism: Schistocephalus solidus (assembly GCA_017591395.1). NCBI lineage: Eukaryota > Metazoa > Platyhelminthes > Cestoda > Diphyllobothriidea > Diphyllobothriidae > Schistocephalus > Schistocephalus solidus. The sequence goes on from WEDG01008237.1 coordinate 40,630, forward strand.
CCAGAAACGTCTATTTTGTAGTTGCATTGAAACTATGTATGATCTAAACGTAACATGTAGTGTCTTGCATTTCTAACTAGTCCACGAGCAACCGCACCAACGTCACCAGAATCTTCATAGCCATTGAACTGACGTTGAAAATACCTGTTCACTCAAAGATGTATGCATCAGTTATCCTCTGTAGCAACACTTTTTTTTAGCATTATTTGGAGGAGACTGATATTGCCTTACATGTATTTTCACCGTAGATTTATTAGGCGTTATTTTATCGTTTGTAATTTTTGAATACATTCTCGAGTTAGAAATCAACGAAACTATTGCAGAACGGCCCGTTGTCCGTGGTTTGTGCTGTCACACTATTCACTGACTGTGTGAATAATGTAATGCAGCATGGATCCTTAACGAGCATTCCAGTTTACTTTGTCTCAGGCCGTTCTGGTAATATCCAATTTACCGTCGATACATGTGCTCATTTATTGGCGTTTTCTATTTACTAAAAAGAAGGCAAAGAATCCATTAATTTTTGAGCCGGTTTTTAATAATTCTTATTAAAACATGACAGCAAGAAAAGATGTTAAATCAGTTTGCATCATTATTTTTACATTTTGTGGTGTTGGTGACCGACTATCAGTCGCCATGTGTACTGTCTGAGAAACAAATAGGTAAAAAATTCCTAATTTTGAACGATATTAATTTCAGAATTCCATTCGGCCAAATATACGTTGAAATCTGTTTGAAAATGATTCTATAAAACATCCTAAATACTACTGTTAAAGTGATTCTAGCTAACAATGCGGAAAATATAAATTTTTAAATCTTACTGATGAATTTATAATTCCTAGCTTGGAGATCAATTCGACTGCCCATACGACTACATAGAAATCCGCCTTGGATCCACGGAATCCTCACCTTTGCTGCGCAAGCTATGTAGTTCTCAGTTACCGGATCCTGTTGCATCGAAAACGAATGAGATGTTAGTTATATTTGTATCCAGCAAGTTTTTCAATCATAATGGATTCAAAGCCAATTTTAATAAGGGTAAGTGCGTCCGATTTTGGCACATAGTTTCTGATAGAAATGTACGTTTATAAAAAATATGAAAGTCCATTAGTGTTTATTGTTTTTTTTGATTTTGATAACACAAAAACACGCTCGCAAAAGTTTTTCGTTTATCGAAGTTGGATAACCTTTAAATTATTTTATGTAAGAAAATGGCCGACAAATGCATGAAAACGAACAGATTCTCATGAAAATATAGGAATTGAAATTTGAGTGCCTGCCAAAAATCAACCAAAATGACCGGGATCAGGATTTCGTTCTATAAAGAATATGTAGATAAAGTGGCACAGTGCGTAGCAATACATGCTTTCGGCACAAAACTGATGTGCACAAGAATAATGTTAATTTATACTAAAATGTGTGCAAAACGTGGTTGAAAGTCACATAAAAAAATATTGTATTTGCCAGTTTAATGATAAAAAACTTTCAATATCATCATAAACCTCAACATTTTAACTCTCAAAACGAATTCGTGAAGATACCCTTAAATATATTTCCTGGAACAGCGTAGTTTGATTTTATTCGCAACAGGAATAAGCGCGGTTGAACTGATATAAACAGCATGAGGTTACCTGCACAAAAATAAAATTTGCGTTTTAATGAAAAAGCGTTCTTGAATAAGGGCAATAAATATCGGGAGATTTTAAAATAGCATGCATTTTCTCCTCCTAGTTTCCCCTGCAATTGTCGGTCAGTGCTCAACCAAAAATTACGGTTGCGAGCATACCTGTGTTGACATTCCGGATGGTTACAGGTGTGCGTGCCGCCATGGTTACTATCTTCTTCCGGACGGCAAGTCATGTCAATGTAAGCTTCGTTGTATTTTACTTATCACACTCACACGTCGTTAATTTGTATGCTTTGAGTTTGATGCCGCATAAAAAAATCCCATGCAGATACCCCATAGGAGATTATTAATTTTGCACTAAAAACTGTCATTAATGCTTCATGTGAGCATCAAATAAACAAGAAATTGTATTTAATTCAAATACATTTTGGTAATCTGCTATGCTCTTAAATAATTTTAAACCTATGTGTAGAGACAAGTAAACTTATAAATGCAAACACAGCTGGTTTCGTTTCAATATCTTAGCGAATTTCAGTTGTACGCTTATTTGATATAATGACAAGCTTCGCATCTTATTTGGGGCCAAGAGTTGAAAATATCGGTGATTTATCAGATGCATTTCCTTATAGCACTTGCTTGTGGTGACCACTTGAGGATTGGTATAAGCAGCATTGCAAGTCCACAATTTCCAGACAAACTACCCTCCGAACTCTAAATGCATCTGGACTATTTCTGCTCCCGCTGGATTTTTCGTTGTTCTCAAAATCAAGTCCTTCGATGTAAGTGTAATTTTTATATTTAAAAATAGAAATTTGTTCATTAATGTCATCTACAGTCCAACGGTATAGCTGAACATGAAGAGTGAATCATGAATCATTGACGTGAACTCAAATGCAGACGCTGAGCATTCGCAGGCTCATCAGATTACTCTACGCATCCAAGCGCACCAAAAAAGGATTGAAAATCAGCTGAGAGGAAACATGTCATCTGCTTGCGTAATCCGAGATATCTAAATGTTGCAACGAAAATTTTATATTTCTTTTTCACCCGCCATCCGAAGCCTCCTTCGGCAGGCTAACAAAATTGTCAGGATGTTTTGAGGATGCTCAGTCACCGTGTAGACAATCACAATATTGTGACAGCAGCAGAAATGAAATTTCGAGCGCAATGTCTCAAGTACAAATTACCTCTGAGCAGTATTGTTTGGTTATATGTGTATGTGTATTCTCCATCAGTGGTTTCTATTTAGATAACTTACCGTTTCCGGAAAAATCGCAGCACATGCAATAATCTGCAACAGAAAAATCAGTGTGGCGGGACATTAGAATATGCGAGTCTATGAACGCTTAGATCTCAACAACATGTTCTTACATGATTTTCTGCATACATTTAACCGGTTGACCTCCAGAAATGAAACTTTTGAGTTAACTTAAAGCCCAGCAAAAGGAGTTGCCAGTTTTTTAACAAAATGGGTCATGAATTGGATGCAAATTACTGGCCACTGTCATCATTAAGCACCAATATGTCAGCTTCAAATAGTCTTATACACAGAGCAGCATGAACCTCAGATTCTAAAAATGGCCACATAGACACAGGTTTGGTCACCTTCAAATATTGCTTATACTTGGTATTGTATGTTTTACAGCAATTATCTAGCGGGGCTAACACTGCACCACACTCCAACACCTAAGATGAATCAGTTTAATTGACTCATTAATAACAAATTTCTACCAGCGAAATATCATTAACGGATTCCAAACTGCAACTTATTCAGATTAATAGCACTGAAACAGCTGCAACTGCTGCCAATGAGCGATACTCATCAGTAAGAGTGAGACAATTTAATTAGCAAACAAAGGGGAAAATGGTGCATGGCCTAGGATTAATATAGTTTGTTTTTTAGAAATGTTACTTTCTGCAAACATCAGGAATACAAAGTTCAATAAAGTTGACTTTTGTGTCCTGCCTCTGTGACATACAAAGGAAACATGCTTGATTGCACAGTTTAAGGCTTTTATAGTCGTGATGATGGGGGAGAGTAAATTCGCCATAAAGATAGCAGACATGGGAAACATGACCTAGAAATTTGAGGTAGGAACCCCTTAGACTCGAGAACATTCACTGGCAAAACACATTTGAATACTTGCATGATCATGTCCACACTAGATTTAAAGCATTGAATGCTGAAAAGCTTCACACCTTTATACGACGTTTGAACATAACCACAGTAGGTTATTTGTGGGCACAACAGAAAAGGCCAAACTTACGAAAACATCTTCATTTACTTATGAATAAATAAGATTAACTTGTTTCAGAGGGATATTAATCAATTGGAGATATTTGCTGGGGAACGATAACACTTTACTTAAAACGTGGGTAATTTTAGCACTGAATACATTTTAAGACGACACTGTTCTGAAGGCATTATCCTTGCGTCTTAAGTCAATGACAACCGCTTTGGTACCTCCACAATCTCCTCAGCCTCTACAGGTGCGTAAGACCAATGAATCAGATATTTTGAAACAGTGAGATACAATGTAGTATACAATTGCAGTTTTTTATGAGCAAGTAGATGTCGTTTTGAGGATAAGGCTAAATGGCGACATCTTCGCAGTTGAAAGACAGGAACAGACTAAAATATTTGAATTCATGGCATCGAATTTTTTATTCAAATTTTATTTTAAAGCTTGGAGACCAATCGGAATGTGCATATGACTACGTGGAGATATTTGATGGTCCTTCACTTTCCTCGCCGTTTATTTCCAAGCTTTGTGGAGCTGGTTTATCGCAGATGGTAAACACGACGAAAAACTCAATGACATTGAGATTTATTTCTGACTATGGCATCCAAAATCGAGGGTTTGAAGCGACGTATTGGTTTGGTGAGTGGAAAATAATTGTATATATTTATTTAGGCAAAATTCACTCAGCAATATTGAAAATATCTTTTTTGACAGTGTTTAAATTCTAGCCCTAATGGCACACATAATGATACCGAGTTCATCCGTTTTCTATTCCCATCAATGTTACTAAGTTTTTGTGCAAACATTTCACCATATTGTATAGAATGCATGCCACGAAACATTACCTACTCAGTTATCGTCCCATTGGCAAATCTGCCTCTTATCATATGGGTCAGCGCTAGCATGTGGTAAGGGTTGTCAGAACTGAGTACTAACAATGTACAATTTGTAAACATGCATAAATGGTCATGTTCAACAACGGAGGTCTGCGATTATCAACAGCTAACGCGCAGAAAAGGGTCATATATAAATGAGTGTATAAAAATTGACGTCAAAGAGAAAGTAAACTATAATGGCAAATTCTGTCTTACAAAACGACATCAGCCAGATATACCATCTCCTTGAGTAAAGCACCCTAGGTTCAAACCCGTGAACTTTCAATCAGGAGCTCAACACTATTTATCCACGAGATTGATCCTCTGCTTGTTCATCTGACTGTATCACTATCAGATTTGGGGTTGCTGAAGAAGCTCCAATGTGGGATCCAATGCAGAACGGGACGAGTGAATCCCGTAGAGGATCATGCGCTTTCATAACCTAGAATTAATAAGTATTTTAAGTTACATAGGAAATTAAAAATTGGAAAGATACAAATGAACAAAAACTTTAGATCGTAAGCAGGGATTAACTGGTGCTGCTAATATGGCCGTTTCAATGCATAACATATGTTGATGAGTTTTTATTAAATGTTCAACACATTTTATGTATAAAATAACCCTTTATATTCAGTTAACGAATGATTATTTTAAATGTTACATGAAAATTTCATTTATGCGACGTGGAAATTATACAGGCTTGACATGGAAAAAAACAATAAGTAACGCCTGACATTCGCTGAATATTTTATTATTTAAGATGTTTTAAAGTGCTATTAAATAGCAATATGTGTTTGACGTTTATAACTGTCAGTTCTGCGCCTATGTAAGCTTAATCAAAAGTTTTTATTTAAACATTACAAATGCTTACTGGGAGGTACGTTCAGGTGCAGCCATGCAATATTAGAGCGGCACATGATACAATATTGGATTTCAATATGCCTAATGATACCAGTATTTGTGATTGTTGGCTATCAGAAATGGCTCAAAATCATTCTACTGTCCATAGCGATTTTCTGCCGTAGAAAGGATAACACGTTCTCTTTCCTATGAAAACTTGCAAATTGATCATCAATTGTTTTAAGCTCTCTTACTTTCATAATCCTTGAGTCTGTAGTAAATCAGGAAATTACATCTTTAAAAAAAATTCCTTTACTCAGAGGGTTAATGTGAGTGCACATTTTGATAATTAATAATTTTTTTCACTACAATCGTTTGAATTTTTTAAATTGTAAGGTATTTACTTGACATTAATCTGCAAAATGTGAATCACCTTTCTCTGACCGATTATGACATGTGATGCTTAATTGACTATTTATCTATCCAGAATTTCAAAACAACAGACGAATGATTTGATAACACCATCAATTATGAAATCAACTGCAAAGTTCTTGCAAGACATGTTTGGAATTGGGATTTTCGCAAAACATATAATGGTGTTGGGTTTTACCTTTTGTGAAACTTCGGCCTATTTTTTCCAGGTGGTCATTAAGAAGCATCATATCAATATAATATTCATTAAAATATTCCACCATTAATGCATACGCGATTTGTATTCTGGTATTTACCATATTTTAATTACAGAAAGAGGAATACGCTTTATTTTGACGTATAATTCCAAATTTTCAGCAAAAATATAAATGGCTCCATTCACTTAGATAATAGGATAAGTAAACATAATATGCAAGAATCGAAGAGTCAAAAATGGACATCTAGTGGGGAGACAGTTCTAGTCTGAGCTTTTTTATTTCAGTCTCTTCAAACGTAACGTAGCGTGCTAGAAATGGCAAAAGGGAGCGCTGGTATGCCGTTGTACGGCAGGCTATATGGCGAAAGCGTCGGCGCATCGGACGGGAAGACTTCACAGCAATCAGCCTCAGAGTGGAGGGATGGGTTTCATCATCAAGGATTCGCCCAGCGAATTGTTTGACTGTCGTAAAGTGCCGTTTTGCTATCAAATCCACTAAAACAGTATAAGAAACACCAGCAGTAGAAGAGATCATTCGAAGAATACGTTTCAAAATCAAAAAATCCTTTTATAGCAGGGCTGGAAAAATCACGGAAGAGCAATAAAGGATAAGTGGAACAACACATGTCTCTCTAAATCGCCAGATAAGGGCCTGAGGTGTATGATGGGAACGTAAACGGCGAATATAATATAAAAGTTTACGCATTTTTGTAAAAAGAGCATCGATATGTTGGGAGAATGAGAGATTCGATGTCAGAGTAACGCCAAGGTACCGAAAAGAGGATACCTGGTTGGGAAGGACGGCTGAGAATTGAGAACAAGGGGATGGTCGCAGGTGAAAAACACATTGGACAGACTTCTCATGGTTCAGTTGAAGTCCATTATCTGACGACCAGGCTGCAACATGGTCAAGGCCATCCTTCAGAAACTGGAGATGTGTCTGATTTTTAAGAGGATGACCAGCAACCATGTCGTCGGCATATTTGATGTACAGACAGTCATTTGTTGACCTCAAATCATCAGTGTGAAGGGAGAAATGGTGAGGGGATAAGATGGCTTCTTAAAGAACACCGCAGTTGTTTGGAAGGACAGTAGACTTCCGCTTGCCGGATTGTACGAATTGTGTACGGGAAGTAAACACATCTTCAAGCCTAGAGACAACCCAGCCGGGAGAGCCAGACGCGAATGTTTTATTAAGAATGAGATGGCGCGGGATGATGTTGAAGGCAGAGGAGTAGTCCAGAAATGCGCATGCGTACGCACGGCAGCCCTTATCTAAATATCGTAGAGCCGAATGTACTACAAGGGCAGCAGCATCTAGGGTACTACGCTGGGCCTTATAGGCAAATTGTAATGGGTCGGAGAAATTGGAGGAAAAATAGCTTAATTTTATCGAGAGCGACTCGTTCAGCAATGTTCAGTAAAGCGGAAGAGCAGAATATTGGTCGGAAAGATTTAGGACCAAAATTAGCGGACTTTTATAGGGATGGGAGTGATTCTTACTGAACGCCAAATGTCAAGAATCTTTGACTTCATGAAGGACATGTTTACTAGGTGTGTCAAAATTGGGGAAATCTCAGAGCAGCAGTATTTTAAAACAAATGGTGAGACTTCATCCGACCCAGCAGCAGTTGAACCACGAACATTTTTCAGATGTTTCTCCACGGGAGAAAAAACGCTAAGTAGTAACGAAAGGCTGTTTGTGTGGTGATTAAAGTTAGTAGAAGTATGGAAAAAATGTTTGTTTAGATCGTCTTAATCAGCATCAACATGTGCCAGTTTACCACATTGGCCAGTGAGAAGCTTAAGATTCCTCCAGAGTTCAGCAGAGGAAAGCCGAAAAGAAGGTTTGGACTGAGAGGCAAAAAGCTGACTAACAAAAAAATCATTTAGTCTGCAAATCTCCCTTTTTATTAAGATGTTAACCTCCTTTAGACAACCTCGTTGGCCTAGCTTGTAAAGAAGTTCTTTTTTACGTCTAAAAGATTTTAGATAAGGGGAAGAAATTCTGTCAGGTCGGACCAAAACTGTATCAGGAGGACAACAAATATTAAAAATTTCTTTTAAATATGTTGTAAGGAAGCTTGAACAGGACTCAACATTGGATTGACTAAGGAAGACGGGGATAGTGTACTATATGCAAGTCTGGAGAAGTAAACTGTTTTCCGGGGATGTGCCGTGAACCTTAACTTTCCTTTCGGGTTTGAGTAGCAGCGCACGTGTAGAAGCGGAGTAAATTTTTGGAATGCCTAATAATACAGAGTGATCGGAACCAGATAATGGAGCTCTGTTCTTAACAAGGAAGAACTTGGATTGGTTAGTCAAAACGTGATCAAGAGGGGCATCAGCGCGAGTTTTAAAGGAAACAAGGTCATCAAAGCCTAATAACGTAAACGGACGTAACTTTACACGATTAAAATCAGCACATAAGACAATAAGATGCTCGCAGGACAATAAATCATGTTTTTCCGCAAGAACTTCAAAGAAACGGTAAAGCGCACCTTCACAGGTAAAGAGGGGAATATAGATACTAACAAATATGATGCCCTTAAATGTATATAAAAATCGGGGCTTATAGATGACAGCAAAAACGTCTATTAAATCCTCAGAGTAGGAAAATAAGGACTCAAAGTTAAAACACCAATCCTTATTGACCAAAATAGCCACCCCACCACCTCTACTGGAGGATGAAGATTTTCGATCTGCTCAAAAGCAACAGAAAGACGGTGGGCTAATTAACTGTGCATCAATGTCACTGTTTAACCATGTATCTTAAAGAAAAATGACTTGGGTCTTACTATGTTCTTTTTTCAACAAACTTTACCCCATATCATGAGTTTTGTGGAAGATCGAACGACAATTTGTTGAAAGAAAGCCTGTAATTGACAGTTTGTCGTTCGTTTGACGCTTCAAGGCGAATTGCCAACCACAGCGGTGTTTTTTCCGCTGCGCAGGTTTTGTTGATAAAAGCGTGAAGACATGAGCACGGGGTAATCACACGTACGACATATTGGCCGAAAAGTGCAACAGCTGGCTTCATGGAAATTATTCGGTAAATTTTTCAGTTTACGTGCATTAAAAAGGTGCTAGCGTAGTGTAGAGATGACCTTATAAACATAGTTCAGACAAACAAATAAACGTAAAAAACAGAATATCAAATAAAAATAGGTAGAGGAGTGTACGGTTACAGAAAATTTCCTCGTGAATGGAGAGCGCTTGCTTTGTATCGAAATTCGCGTAATGACAGATAATAGTGGCTTTTTGGAATATCAAAGTTACCTAATCGTTCGTTTAATACTGCTTATGCGTAAAATGTTTATCCTGCCTCCTTACAGACATCAGTCAATCTTTCACCAACTGTAAGCAGTGCAATCCGAAATTAATTAAATATTATTTTATTTTGTAAAAAGGTTTAAGCAATTATAAATTTGGCTGCAATTGTTATTTGCGAAATTATTTAGCATGAGCTGGCTAGCGATCCATTCTTTATAAAGTTATTTAAGTTCTCAAGGGCTCCGAATTTTAATTTTGAAACATGTTAATATATTTCTTACAAAAACATCACATTATATAACTAAACTAAGGAGTTAGTTAGATAGTTGTAGAGTATTTTATCGGAAACCTACTAGAGATCAACAAGCATAGTCTACATTATCTCGTTTAAACATTAAGAATGAACATGAGCTCAATGATCACCGTTCCAATTCTTTAACGACCTGAAGATTTTCGAGCACTCAAGGAGAATGGCAATACCTATCGCTCGGCATGGCACCTGGACTTGCAACCATTTCTTGAACCTTGATAATACACACCCACAAGATTAGACGAATCTTCTTTATTATATTAAAATAATTAAGACAAAATAATTTTTTTCCCTAATACCAAGTTACAAAGTAGTAATTTATTAACTGAAACGTACAGAAACACGTTTGGCAACCGATTTAATGTGCTGTTAGCATTTCTAAGGAGAAAGCATGTGTTCAAGGTGTTGTAGCATTTGGGAATAAGGGCGTATTTCACTGTCATTTGTTTCGCTTCGACTATAAATTCGACTAGTCAATGACTCATTTTAACTGTTTTTTTAAAGTTTATTGCTCTGCTTAATGCTTTACTGCCTACTATCAGGTTATGGGAAGCTCTTTTCTCAATGAACGAGGAAAAAAGGTAAGCTTACGTTTAAAAGAGCATACACGAACGATAAACTGAGAGAAGCTGACGTACAGGCATGTCAAGAATAAACTCGCCTTTGTATAATCTCATTCAACAAAATCAAGACAAAGCCATTAAGGAGACAGTTGCGGATAGCTAAATAATCAACAAATCATGTCAATCTGCATTCAAGCAAAGACTGTACATTTATCTTTACATTGATGCTATTAACCTTTTATTTTCCTCATCTTTTCCCAGTAGCTTTCCCCATGACACGGAGAAACGACCATCGGGGATTTTAGTGACTCTCTTGAAACTATTTTTTCACTACCTTGAGTCCCCCATGAACCATGATGTCTCCTTATATCACCAATCATTCAAAGATGAAGTCATTCGGACGTACACATTTGGTGGTACACAGTCTTTAATGCTGCCGTTTCGTTGGATAGTTAACATTATCAGAATTCAATTATGGATCCTTAGATGCTGATGACTTACGTTCATTGACGCATTTGCGTGAGAAGCCTTGGTCCTCACCTTCAATACCAAACGTTATCTCATAGGTTTGTCCTCTAGCTAATGCAAGCCCACGGCCCTCCGGATCAACAGGAATTTCAATTCCAGCTGAATCTTCACCCGATTACCTTGTTCCTGTTTCGAGTGAAACGGTGTCAATGCCACTTCTTTCTCCTCCCAAGTAAAACCACGCCTGCTATAGCTGCCAAA